>JASGCC010000459.1:0-105705 GCA_030067915.1 Hydractinia echinata | reverse complement strand
ATTCGTTATACGCTGTCCATTTCTCTTGTTTCGTCGAAATTAGGCCTGAAAAGAATTTTCAGACGAAAAGGTTCCGAATAGAAGACTATCCTATGATATTATTCGTTATACGCTGTCCATTTCTCTTGTTTCGTCGAAATTAGGCCTGAAAAGAATTTTTCAGACGAAAAGGTTCCGAATAGAGACTATCCTATGATATTATTCGTTATACGCTGTCCATTTCTCTTGTTTCGTCGAAATTAGGCCTGAAAAGAATTTTTCAGACGAAAAGTTCCGAATAGAGACTATCCTATGATATTATTCGTTATACGCTGTCCATTTCTCTTGTTTCGTCGAAATTAGGCCTGAAAAGAATTTTTCAGAGAAAAGGTTCCGAATAGAGACTATCCTATGATATTATTCGTTATGTGCTCCATTTCTCTTGTTTCGTCGAAATTAGGCCTGAAAAGAATTTTTCAGAGAAAAGGTTCCGAATAGAGACTATCCTATGATATTATTCGTTATACGCTGTCCATTTCTCTTGTTTCGTCGAAATTAGGCCTGAAAAGAATTTTTCAGACGAAAAAGGTTCCGAATAGAGACTATCCTATGATATTATTCGTTATACGCTGTCCATTTCTCTTGTTTCGTCGAAATTAGGCCTGAAAAGAATTTTTCAGACGAAAAGGTTCCGAATAGAGACTATCCTATGATATTATTCGTTATGTGCTCCATTTCTCTTGTTTCGTCGAAATTAGGCCTGAAAAGAATTTTTCAGACGAAAAGGTTCCGAATAGAGACTATCCTATGATATTATTCGTTATACGCTGTCCATTTCTCTTGTTTCGTCGAAATTAGGCCTGAAAAGAATTTTTCAGACGAAAAGGTTCCGAATAGAGACTATCCTATGATATTATTCGTTATACGCTGTCCATTTCTCTTGTTTCGTCGAAATTAGGCCTGAAAAGAATTTTTCAGAGAAAAAGGTTCCGAATAGAGACTATCCTATGATATTATTCGTTATACGCTGTCCATTTCTCTTGTTTCGTCGAAATTAGGCCTGAAAAGAATTTTTCAGACGAAAAGGTTCCGAATAGAGACTATCCTATGATATTATTCGTTATACGCTGTCCATTTCTCTTGTTTCGTCGAAATTAGGCCTGAAAAGAATTTTTCAGACGAAAAGGTTCCGAATAGAGGACTATCCTATGATATTATTCGTTATACGCTGTCCATTTCTCTTGTTTCGTCGAAATTAGGCCTGAAAAGAATTTTTCAGACGAAAAGGTTCCGAATAGAGACTATCCTATGATATTATTCGTTATACGCTGTCCATTTCTCTTGTTTCGTCAAATTAGGCCTGAAAAGAATTTTTCAGACGAAAAGGTTCCGAATAGAGACTATCCTATGATATTATTCGTTATGTGCTCCATTTCTCTTGTTTCGTCGAAATTAGGCCTGAAAAGAATTTTTCAGACGAAAAGGTTCCGAATAGAGGACTATCCTATGATATTATTCGTTATACGCTGTCCATTTCTCTTTTTCGTCGAAATTAGGCCTGAAAAGAATTTTTCAGAGAAAAGGTTCCGAATAGAGACTATCCTATGATATTATTCGTTATACGCTGTCCATTTCTCTTGTTTCGTCGAAATTAGGCCTGAAAAGAATTTTTCAGACGAAAAGGTTCCGAATAGAGACTATCCTATGATATTATTCGTTATACGCTGTCCATTTCTCTTGTTTCGTCGAAATTAGGCCTGAAAAGAATTTTTCAGACGAAAAGGTTCCGAATAGAGACTATCCTATGATATTATTCGTTATGTGCTCCATTTCTCTTGTTTCGTCGAAATTAGGCCTGAAAAGAATTTTTCAGACGAAAAGGTTCCGAATAGAGACTATCCTATGATATTATTCGTTATACGCTGTCCATTTCTCTTGTTTCGTCGAAATTAGGCCTGAAAAGAATTTTTCAGAGAAAAGGTTCCGAATAGAGACTATCCTATGATATTATTCGTTATACGCTGTCCATTTCTCTTGTTTCGTCGAAATTAGGCCTGAAAAGAATTTTTCAGACGAAAAGGTTCCGAATAGAGACTATCCTATGATATTATTCGTTATACGCTGTCCATTTCTCTTGTTTCGAAATTAGGCCTGAAAAGAATTTTTCAGACGAAAAGGTTCCGAATAGAGGACTATCCTATGATATTATTCGTTATACGCTGTCCATTTCTCTTGTTTCGTCGAAATTAGGCCTGAAAAGAATTTTTCAGACGAAAAGGTTCCGAATAGAGACTATCCTATGATATTATTCGTTATACGCTGTCCATTTCTCTTGTTTCGTCGAAATTAGGCCTGAAAAGAATTTTTCAGACGAAAAGGTTCCGAATAGAGACTATCCTATGATATTATTCGTTATGTGCTCCATTTCTCTTGTTTCGTCGAAATTAGGCCTGAAAAGAATTTTTCAGACGAAAAGGTTCCGAATAGAGACTATCCTATGATATATTCGTTATACGCTGTCCATTTCTCTTGTTTCGTCGAAATTAGGCCTGAAAAGAATTTTTCAGACGAAAAGGTTCCGAATAGAGGACTATCCTATGATATTATTCGTTATACGCTGTCCATTTCTCTTGTTTCGTCGAAATTAGGCCTGAAAAGAATTTTTCAGAGAAAAGGTTCCGAATAGAGACTATCCTATGATATTATTCGTTATACGCTGTCCATTTCTCTTGTTTCGTCGAAATTAGGCCTGAAAAGAATTTTTCAGACGAAAAAGGTTCCGAATAGAGACTATCCTATGATATTATTCGTTATGTGCTCCATTTCTCTTGTTTCGTCGAAATTAGGCCTGAAAAGAATTTTTCAGACGAAAAGGTTCCGAATAGAGACTATCCTATGATATTATTCGTTATGCTGTCCATTTCTCTTGTTTCGTCGAAATTAGGCCTGAAAAGAATTTTTCAGACGAAAAGGTCCGAATAGAAGGACTATCCTATGATATTATTCGTTATACGCTGTCCATTTCTCTTGTTTCGTCGAAATTAGGCCTGAAAAGAATTTTTCAGACGAAAAGGTTCCGAATAGAGACTATCCTATGATATTATTCGTTATACGCTGTCCATTTCTCTTGTTTCGTCGAAATTAGGCCTGAAAAGAATTTTTCAGAGAAAAGGTTCCGAATAGAGACTATCCTATGATATTATTCGTTATACGCTGTCCATTTCTCTTGTTTCGTCGAAATTAGGCCTGAAAAGAATTTTTCAGACGAAAAGGTTCCGAATGAGGACTATCCTATGATATTATTCGTTATACGCTGTCCATTTCTCTTGTTTCGTCGAAATTAGGCCTGAAAAGAATTTTTCAGACGAAAAGGTTCCGAATAGAGACTATCCTATGATATTATTCGTTATACGCTGTCCATTTCTCTTGTTTCGTCGAAATTAGGCCTGAAAAGAATTTTTCAGAGAAAAAGGTTCCGAATAGAGGACTATCCTATGATATTATTCGTTATGCTGTCCATTTCTCTTGTTTCGTCGAAATTAGGCCTGAAAAGAATTTTTCAGACGAAAAGGTTCCGAATAGAGGACTATCCTATGATATTATTCGTTATACGCTGTCCATTTCTCTTGTTTCGTCGAAATTAGGCCTGAAAAGAATTTTTCAGAGAAAAGGTTCCGAATAAGGACTATCCTATGATATTATTCGTTATACGCTGTCCATTTCTCTTGTTTCGTCGAAATTAGGCCTGAAAAGAATTTTTCAGACGAAAAGGTTCCGAATAGAGACTATCCTATGATATTATTCGTTATGTGCTCCATTTCTCTTGTTTCGTCGAAATTAGGCCTGAAAAGAATTTTTCAGACGAAAAGGTTCCGAATGAGACTATCCTATGATATTATTCGTTATACGCTGTCCATTTCTCTTGTTTCGTCGAAATTAGGCCTGAAAAGAATTTTTCAGACGAAAAGGTTCCGAATAGAGACTATCCTATGATATTATTCGTTATACGCTGTCCATTTCTCTTGTTTCGTCGAAATTAGGCCTGAAAAGAATTTTTCAGACGAAAAGGTTCCGAATAGAGGACTATCCTATGATATTATTCGTTATACGCTGTCCATTTCTCTTGTTTCGTCGAAATTAGGCCTGAAAAGAATTTTTCAGACGAAAAGGTTCCGAATAGAGACTATCCTATGATATTATTCGTTATACGCTGTCCATTTCTCTTGTTTCGTCGAAATTAGGCCTGAAAAGAATTTTTCAGACGAAAAGGTTCCGAATAGAGACTATCCTATGATATTATTCGTTATGTGCTCCATTTCTCTTGTTTCGTCGAAATTAGGCCTGAAAAGAATTTTTCAGACGAAAAGGTTCCGAATAGAGACTATCCTATGATATTATTCGTTATGCTGTCCATTTCTCTTGTTTCGTCGAAATTAGGCCTGAAAAGAATTTTTCAGACGAAAAGGTTCCGAATAGAGACTATCCTATGATATTATTCGTTATACGCTGTCCATTTCTCTTGTTTCGTCGAAATTAGGCCTGAAAAGAATTTTTCAGACGAAAAGGTTCCGAATAGAGACTATCCTATGATATTATTCGTTATACGCTGTCCATTTCTCTTGTTTCGTCGAAATTAGGCCTGAAAAGAATTTTTCAGACGAAAAGGTTCCGAATAGAGACTATCCTATGATATTATTCGTTATGTGCTCCATTTCTCTTGTTTCGTCGAAATTAGGCCTGAAAAGAATTTTTCAGACGAAAAGGTTCCGAATAGAGACTATCCTATGATATTATTCGTTATGCTGTCCATTTCTCTTGTTTCGTCGAAATTAGGCCTGAAAAGAATTTTTCAGACGAAAAGGTTCCGAATAGAGACTATCCTATGATATTATTCGTTATACGCTGTCCATTTCTCTTGTTTCGTCGAAATTAGGCCTGAAAAGAATTTTTCAGACGAAAAGGTTCCGAATAGAGACTATCCTATGATATTATTCGTTATGCTGTCCATTTCTCTTGTTTCGTCGAAATTAGGCCTGAAAAGAATTTTTCAGACGAAAAGGTTCCGAATAGAGACTATCCTATGATATTATTCGTTATGCTGCTCCATTTCTCTTGTTTCGTCGAAATTAGGCCTGAAAAGAATTTTTCAGACGAAAAGGTTCCGAATAGAGGACTATCCTATGATATTATTCGTTATACGCTGTCCATTTCTCTTGTTTCGTCGAAATTAGGCCTGAAAAGAATTTTTCAGACGAAAAGGTTCCGAATAGAGGACTATCCTATGATATTATTCGTTATACGCTGTCCATTTCTCTTGTTTCGTCGAAATTAGGCCTGAAAAGAATTTTTCAGAAAAAGGTTCCGAATGAGACTATCCTATGATATTATTCGTTATACGCTGTCCATTTCTCTTGTTTCGTCGAAATTAGGCCTGAAAAGAATTTTTCAGACGAAAAGGTTCCGAATAGAGACTATCCTATGATATTATTCGTTATGTGCCATTTCTCTTGTTTCGTCGAAATTAGGCCTGAAAAGAATTTTTCAGACGAAAAGGTTCCGAATAGAGGACTATCCTATGATATTATTCGTTATACGCTGTCCATTTCTCTTGTTTCGTCGAAATTAGGCCTGAAAAGAATTTTTCAGACGAAAAGGTTCCGAATAGAGACTATCCTATGATATTATTCGTTATACGCTGTCCATTTCTCTTGTTTCGTCGAAATTAGGCCTGAAAAGAATTTTTCAGACGAAAAGGTTCCGAATAGAGGACTATCCTATGATATTATTCGTTATGTGCTCCATTTCTCTTGTTTCGTCGAAATTAGGCCTGAAAAGAATTTTTCAGACGAAAAGGTTCCGAATAGAGACTATCCTATGATATTATTCGTTATGTGCTCCATTTCTCTTGTTTCGTCGAAATTAGGCCTGAAAAGAATTTTTCAGACGAAAAGGTTCCGAATAGAGGACTATCCTATGATATTATTCGTTATACGCTGTCCATTTCTCTTGTTTCGTCGAAATTAGGCCTGAAAAGAATTTTTCAGACGAAAAGGTTCCGAATAGAGGACTATCCTATGATATTATTCGTTATACGCTGTCCATTTCTCTTGTTTCGTCGAAATTAGGCCTGAAAAGAATTTTTCAGACGAAAAGGTTCCGAATAGAGACTATCCTATGATATTATTCGTTATACGCTGTCCATTTCTCTTGTTTCGTCGAAATTAGGCCTGAAAAGAATTTTTCAGACGAAAAGGTTCCGAATAGAGGACTATCCTATGATATTATTCGTTATTGCCATTTCTCTTGTTTCGTCGAAATTAGGCCTGAAAAGAATTTTTCAGACGAAAAGGTTCCGAATAGACTATCCTATGATATTATTCGTTATACGCTGTCCATTTCTCTTGTTTCGTCGAAATTAGGCCTGAAAAGAATTTTTCAGAGAAAAGGTTCCGAATGAGACTATCCTATGATATTATTCGTTATACGCTGTCCATTTCTCTTGTTTCGTCGAAATTAGGCCTGAAAAGAATTTTTCAGACGAAAAGGTTCCGAATAGAGACTATCCTATGATATTATTCGTTATACGCTGTCCATTTCTCTTGTTTCGTCGAAATTAGGCCTGAAAAGAATTTTTCAGACGAAAAGGTTCCGAATAGAGACTATCCTATGATATTATTCGTTATACGCTGTCCATTTCTCTTGTTTCGTCGAAATTAGGCCTGAAAAGAATTTTTCAGACGAAAAGGTTCCGAATAGAGACTATCCTATGATATTATTCGTTATACGCTGTCCATTTCTCTTGTTTCGTCGAAATTAGGCCTGAAAAGAATTTTTCAGACGAAAAGGTTCCGAATAGAGACTATCCTATGATATTATTCGTTATACGCTGTCCATTTCTCTTGTTTCGTCGAAATTAGGCCTGAAAAGAATTTTTCAGAGAAAAGGTTCCGAATAGAGACTATCCTATGATATTATTCGTTATGTGCTCCATTTCTCTTGTTTCGTCGAAATTAGGCCTGAAAAGAATTTTTCAGACGAAAAGGTTCCGAATAGAGGACTATCCTATGATATTATTCGTTATACGCTGTCCATTTCTCTTGTTTCGTCGAAATTAGGCCTGAAAAGAATTTTTCAGACGAAAAGGTTCCGAATAGGACTATCCTATGATATTATTCGTTATACGCTGTCCATTTCTCTTGTTTCGTCGAAATTAGGCCTGAAAAGAATTTTTCAGAGAAAAGGTTCCGAATAGAGACTATCCTATGATATTATTCGTTATGCTGTCCATTTCTCTTGTTTCGTCGAAATTAGGCCTGAAAAGAATTTTTCAGACGAAAAGGTTCCGAATAGGACTATCCTATGATATTATTCGTTATACGCTGTCCATTTCTCTTGTTTCGTCGAAATTAGGCCTGAAAAGAATTTTTCAGACGAAAAGGTTCCGAATAGAGACTATCCTATGATATTATTCGTTATGCTGTCCATTTCTCTTGTCGAAATTAGGCCTGAAAAGAATTTTTCAGACGAAAAGGTTCCGAATAGAGACTATCCTATGATATTATTCGTTATACGCTGTCCATTTCTCTTGTTTCGTCGAAATTAGGCCTGAAAAGAATTTTTCAGACGAAAAGGTTCCGAATGGACTATCCTATGATATTATTCGTTATACGCTGTCCATTTCTCTTGTTTCGTCGAAATTAGGCCTGAAAAGAATTTTTCAGACGAAAAGGTTCCGAATAGAGGACTATCCTATGATATTATTCGTTATGCTGTCCATTTCTCTTGTTTCGTCGAAATTAGGCCTGAAAAGAATTTTTCAGACGAAAAGGTTCCGAATAGAGGACTATCCTATGATATTATTCGTTATACGCTGTCCATTTCTCTTGTTTCGTCGAAATTAGGCCTGAAAAGAATTTTTCAGACGAAAAGGTTCCGAATAGAGACTATCCTATGATATTATTCGTTATACGCTGTCCATTTCTCTTGTTTCGTCGAAATTAGGCCTGAAAAGAATTTTTCAGACGAAAAGGTTCCGAATAGAGACTATCCTATGATATTATTCGTTATGTGCCATTTCTCTTGTTTCGTCGAAATTAGGCCTGAAAAGAATTTTTCAGACGAAAAGGTTCCGAATAGAGACTATCCTATGATATTATTCGTTATACGCTGTCCATTTCTCTTGTTTCGTCGAAATTAGGCCTGAAAAGAATTTTTCAGACGAAAAGGTTCCGAATGAGACTATCCTATGATATTATTCGTTATACGCTGTCCATTTCTCTTGTTTCGTCGAAATTAGGCCTGAAAAGAATTTTTCAGAGAAAAGGTTCCGAATAGAGACTATCCTATGATATTATTCGTTATGTGCTCCATTTCTCTTGTTTCGTCGAAATTAGGCCTGAAAAGAATTTTTCAGACGAAAAGGTTCCGAATAGAGACTATCCTATGATATTATTCGTTATACGCTGTCCATTTCTCTTGTTTCGTCGAAATTAGGCCTGAAAAGAATTTTTCAGACGAAAAGGTTCCGAATAGGAGGACTATCCTATGATATTATTCGTTATACGCTGTCCATTTCTCTTGTTTCGTCGAAATTAGGCCTGAAAAGAATTTTTCAGACGAAAAGGTTCCGAATAGAGGACTATCCTATGATATTATTCGTTATGTCCATTTCTCTTGTTTCGTCGAAATTAGGCCTGAAAAGAATTTTTCAGACGAAAAGGTTCCGAATAGAGACTATCCTATGATATTATTCGTTATACGCTGTCCATTTCTCTTGTTTCGTCGAAATTAGGCCTGAAAAGAATTTTTCAGACGAAAAGGTTCCGAATAGAGACTATCCTATGATATTATTCGTTATACGCTGTCCATTTCTCTTGTTTCGTCGAAATTAGGCCTGAAAAGAATTTTTCAGACGAAAAGGTTCCGAATAGAGACTATCCTATGATATTATTCGTTATGCGCTCCATTTCTCTTGTTTCGTCGAAATTAGGCCTGAAAAGAATTTTTCAGACGAAAAGGTTCCGAATAGAGGACTATCCTATGATATTATTCGTTATACGCTGTCCATTTCTCTTGTTTCGTCGAAATTAGGCCTGAAAAGAATTTTTCAGACGAAAAGGTTCCGAATAGAGACTATCCTATGATATTATTCGTTATACGCTGTCCATTTCTCTTGTTTCGTCGAAATTAGGCCTGAAAAGAATTTTTCAGAGAAAAGGTTCCGAATAGAGACTATCCTATGATATTATTCGTTATGTGCTCCATTTCTCTTGTTTCGTCGAAATTAGGCCTGAAAAGAATTTTTCAGACGAAAAGGTTCCGAATAGAGACTATCCTATGATATTATTCGTTATGCTGTCCATTTCTCTTGTTTCGTCGAAATTAGGCCTGAAAAGAATTTTTCAGACGAAAAGGTTCCGAATAGAGGACTATCCTATGATATTATTCGTTATACGCTGTCCATTTCTCTTGTTTCGTCGAAATTAGGCCTGAAAAGAATTTTTCAGAGAAAAGGTTCCGAATAGAGGACTATCCTATGATATTATTCGTTATACGCTGTCCATTTCTCTTGTTTCGTCGAAATTAGGCCTGAAAAGAATTTTTCAGAGAAAAGGTTCCGAATAGAGACTATCCTATGATATTATTCGTTATGTGCTCCATTTCTCTTGTTTCGTCGAAATTAGGCCTGAAAAGAATTTTTCAGACGAAAAGGTTCCGAATAGAGGACTATCCTATGATATTATTCGTTATACGCTGTCCATTTCTCTTGTTTCGTCGAAATTAGGCCTGAAAAGAATTTTTCAGACGAAAAGGTTCCGAATAGAGACTATCCTATGATATTATTCGTTATACGCTGTCCATTTCTCTTGTTTCGTCGAAATTAGGCCTGAAAAGAATTTTTCAGAGAAAAGGTTCCGAATAGAGACTATCCTATGATATTATTCGTTATGTGCTCCATTTCTCTTGTTTCGTCGAAATTAGGCCTGAAAAGAATTTTTCAGACGAAAAGGTTCCGAATAGAGACTATCCTATGATATTATTCGTTATGTGCCATTTCTCTTGTTTCGTCGAAATTAGGCCTGAAAAGAATTTTTCAGACGAAAAGGTTCCGAATAGAGACTATCCTATGATATTATTCGTTATACGCTGTCCATTTCTCTTGTTTCGTCGAAATTAGGCCTGAAAAGAATTTTTCAGAAAAGGTTCCGAATAGAGACTATCCTATGATATTATTCGTTATACGCTGTCCATTTCTCTTGTTTCGTCGAAATTAGGCCTGAAAAGAATTTTTCAGACGAAAAGGTTCCGAATAGAGACTATCCTATGATATTATTCGTTATGTGCCATTTCTCTTGTTTCGTCGAAATTAGGCCTGAAAAGAATTTTTCAGACGAAAAGGTTCCGAATAGAGACTATCCTATGATATTATTCGTTATACGCTGTCCATTTCTCTTGTTTCGTCGAAATTAGGCCTGAAAAGAATTTTTCAGACGAAAAGGTTCCGAATAGAGACTATCCTATGATATTATTCGTTATACGCTGTCCATTTCTCTTGTTTCGTCGAAATTAGGCCTGAAAAGAATTTTTCAGAGAAAAGGTTCCGAATAGGACTATCCTATGATATTATTCGTTATGTGCCATTTCTCTTGTTTCGTCGAAATTAGGCCTGAAAAGAATTTTTCAGAGAAAAGGTTCCGAATAGAGACTATCCTATGATATTATTCGTTATGTGCTCCATTTCTCTTGTTTCGTCGAAATTAGGCCTGAAAAGAATTTTTCAGACGAAAAGGTTCCGAATAGAGACTATCCTATGATATTATTCGTTATACGCTGTCCATTTCTCTTGTTTCGTCGAAATTAGGCCTGAAAAGAATTTTTCAGAGAAAAGGTTCCGAATAGAGGACTATCCTATGATATTATTCGTTATACGCTGTCCATTTCTCTTGTTTCGTCGAAATTAGGCCTGAAAAGAATTTTTCAGACGAAAAGGTTCCGAATAGAGACTATCCTATGATATTATTCGTTATGACTCCATTTCTCTTGTTTCGTCGAAATTAGGCCTGAAAAGAATTTTTCAGAAAAAAGGTTCCGAATAGAGACTATCCTATGATATTATTCGTTATACGCTGTCCATTTCTCTTGTTTCGTCGAAATTAGGCCTGAAAAGAATTTTTCAGACGAAAAGGTTCCGAATAGAGACTATCCTATGATATTATTCGTTATACGCTGTCCATTTCTCTTGTTTCGTCGAAATTAGGCCTGAAAAGAATTTTTCAGACGAAAAGGTTCCGAATAGAGACTATCCTATGATATTATTCGTTATGTGTCCATTTCTCTTGTTTCGTCGAAATTAGGCCTGAAAAGAATTTTTCAGACGAAAAGGTTCCGAATAGAGACTATCCTATGATATTATTCGTTATACGCTGTCCATTTCTCTTGTTTCGTCGAAATTAGGCCTGAAAAGAATTTTTCAGACGAAAAGGTTCCGAATGAGACTATCCTATGATATTATTCGTTATACGCTGTCCATTTCTCTTGTTTCGTCGAAATTAGGCCTGAAAAGAATTTTTCAGAAAAAGGTTCCGAATAGAGACTATCCTATGATATTATTCGTTATGTGCCATTTCTCTTGTTTCGTCGAAATTAGGCCTGAAAAGAATTTTTCAGACGAAAAGGTTCCGAATAGAGACTATCCTATGATATTATTCGTTATACGCTGTCCATTTCTCTTGTTTCGTCGAAATTAGGCCTGAAAAGAATTTTTCAGACGAAAAGGTTCCGAATAGAGGACTATCCTATGATATTATTCGTTATACGCTGTCCATTTCTCTTGTTTCGTCGATTAGGCCTGAAAAGAATTTTTCAGACGAAAAAAGGTATCGATAGCTGTCCATTTCTCTTGTTTCGTCGAAATTAGGCCTGAAAAGAATTTTTCAGAGAAAAGGTTCCGAATAGAGACTATCCTATGATATTATTCGTTATGTCATTTCTCTTGTTTCGTCGAAATTAGGCCTGAAAAGAATTTTTCAGACGAAAAGGTTCCGAATAGAGACTATCCTATGATATTATTCGTTATACGCTGTCCATTTCTCTTGTTTCGTCGAAATTAGGCCTGAAAAGAATTTTTCAGAGAAAAGGTTCCGAATAGAGACTATCCTATGATATTATTCGTTATCGCTGTCCATTTCTCTTGTTTCGTCGAAATTAGGCCTGAAAAGAATTTTTCAGACGAAAAAGGTTCCGAATAGGACTATCCTATGATATTATTCGTTATGTCCTCATTTCTCTTGTTTCGTCGAAATTAGGCCTGAAAAGAATTTTTCAGACGAAAAGGTTCCGAATAGAGACTATCCTATGATATTATTCGTTATACGCTGTCCATTTCTCTTGTTTCGTCGAAATTAGGCCTGAAAAGAATTTTTCAGACGAAAAGGTTCCGAATAGAGACTATCCTATGATATTATTCGTTATACGCTGTCCATTTCTCTTGTTTCGTCGAAATTAGGCCTGAAAAGAATTTTTCAGAGAAAAAGGTTCCGAATGAGACTATCCTATGATATTATTCGTTATACGCTGTCCATTTCTCTTGTTTCGTCGAAATTAGGCCTGAAAAGAATTTTTCAGACGAAAAGGTTCCGAATAGAATATCCTATGATATTATTCGTTATGCTGCTCCATTTCTCTTGTTTCGTCGAAATTAGGCCTGAAAAGAATTTTTCAGACGAAAAGGTTCCGAATAGAGACTATCCTATGATATTATTCGTTATACGCTGTCCATTTCTCTTGTTTCGTCCAAATTAGGCCTGAAAAGAATTTTTCAGAGAAAAGGTTCCGAATAGACTATCCTATGATATTATTCGTTATACGCTGTCCATTTCTCTTGTTTCGTCGAAATTAGGCCTGAAAAGAATTTTTCAGAGAAAAGGTTCCGAATAGGACTATCCTATGATATTATTCGTTATACGCTGTCCATTTCTCTTGTTTCGTCGAAATTAGGCCTGAAAAGAATTTTTCAGACGAAAAAGGTTCCGAATAGAGACTATCCTATGATATTATTCGTTATGCTGCTCCATTTCTCTTGTTTCGTCGAAATTAGGCCTGAAAAGAATTTTTCAGACGAAAAGGTTCCGAATAGAGACTATCCTATGATATTATTCGTTATACGCTGTCCATTTCTCTTGTTTCGTCGAAATTAGGCCTGAAAAGAATTTTTCAGACGAAAAGTTCCGAATAGAGACTATCCTATGATATTATTCGTTATGCTGTCCATTTCTCTTGTTTCGTCCAAATTAGGCCTGAAAAGAATTTTTCAGAGAAAAAGGTTCCGAATAGACTATCCTATGATATTATTCGTTATGCTGCTCCATTTCTCTTGTTTCGTCGAAATTAGGCCTGAAAAGAATTTTTCAGACGAAAAGGTTCCGAATAGAGACTATCCTATGATATTATTCGTTATACGCTGTCCATTTCTCTTGTTTCGTCGAAATTAGGCCTGAAAAGAATTTTTCAGAGAAAAGGTTCCGAATAGAGACTATCCTATGATATTATTCGTTATGCGCTGTCCATTTCTCTTGTTTCGTCGAAATTAGGCCTGAAAAGAATTTTTCAGACGAAAAGGTTCCGAATAGAGGACTATCCTATGATATTATTCGTTATACGCTGTCCATTTCTCTTGTTTCGTCGAAATTAGGCCTGAAAAGAATTTTTCAGACGAAAAGGTTCCGAATAGAGACTATCCTATGATATTATTCGTTATACGCTGTCCATTTCTCTTGTTTCGTCGAAATTAGGCCTGAAAAGAATTTTTCAGAGAGAAAAAGGTTCGATGCTGTCCATTTCTCTTGTTTCGTCGAAATTAGGCCTGAAAAGAATTTTTCAGACGAAAAGGTTCCGAATAGAACTATCCTATGATATTATTCGTTATACGCTGTCCATTTCTCTTGTTTCGTCGAAATTAGGCCTGAAAAGAATTTTTCAGACGAAAAGGTTCCGAATAGAGGACTATCCTATGATATTATTCGTTATACGCTGTCCATTTCTCTTGTTTCGTCGAAATTAGGCCTGAAAGATTTTTCAAGAAGAAAAAGTTCCGAATGGAAGGACTATCCTATGATATTATTCGTTATGTGCTGTCATTTCTCTTGTTTCGTCAAATTAAGGCCTGAAAAGAATTTTTCAGACGAAAAGGTTCCGAATAGAGGACTATCCTATGATATTATTCGTTATATCGCTGTCCATTTCTCTTGTTTCGTCGAAATTAGGCCTGAAAAGAATTTTTCAGACGAAAGGTTCCGATAGAGAGGACTATCCTATGATATTATTCGTTATAAACGCTGTCCATTTCTCTTGTTCGTCCAAATTAGGCCTGAAAAGAATTTTTCAGAAGAAAAAGTTCCGAATGAGGACTATCCTATGATATTATTTCGTTATGCGCTGTTCATTTCTCTTGTTTCGTCCAAATTAGGCCTGAAAAGAATTTTTCAGACGAAAAGGTTCCGAATAGAGACTATCCTATGATATTATTCGTTATACGCTGTCCATTTCTCTTGTTTCGTCGAAATTAGGCGCTGAAAAGAATTTTCAGACGAAAAGGTTCCGAATAGAAGACTATCCTATGATATTATTCGTTATACGCCGTCCATTCCTTTGTTTGTCGAAATTAGGCCTGAAAAGAATTTTTCAAGAAGAAAAAGTTCCGAATGGAGACTATCCTATGATATTATTCGTTATACGCTGTCCATTTCTCTTGTTTCGTCGAAATTAGGCTGAAAAGAATTTTCAAGAAGAAAAAGGTTCCCGAATCGAGACTATCCTATGATATTATTCGTTATGCGCGTCCATTTCTCTTGTTCGTCCAAATTAGCCTGAAAAGAATTTTTCAGAGAAAAAGGTTCCGAATAGAGACTATCTATGATATTATTCGTTATGCGTTGTCCATTTCTCTTGTTTCGTCCAAATTTAAGGCCTGAAAAGATTTTTCAGAAGAAAAAGGTTCCCGGAATAGAAGACTATCCTATGATATTATTCGTTATACGCTGTCCATTTCTCTTGTTTCGTCGAAATTAGGCCTGAAAAGAATTTTTCAGACGAAAAGGTTCCGAATAGAACTATCCTATGATATTATTCGTTATACGCTGTCCATTTCTCTTGTTTCGTCGAAATTAGGCCTGAAAAGAATTTTTCAGAAGAAAAGGTTCCGAATAGAGACTATCCTATGATATTATTCGTTATACGCTGTCCATTTCTCTTGTTTCGTCGAAATTAGGCCTGAAAAGAATTTTTCAGACGAAAAAGGTTCCGAATAGAGGACTATCCTATGATATTATTCGTTATACGCTGTCCATTTCTCTTGTTTCGTCGAAATTAGGCCTGAAAAGAATTTTTCAGAGAAAAGGTTCCGAATAGAGACTATCCTATGATATTATTCGTTATGCTGCCATTTCTCTTGTTTCGTCGAAATTAGGCCTGAAAAGAATTTTTCAGACGAAAAGGTTCCGAATAGAGACTATCCTATGATATTATTCGTTATACGCTGTCCATTTCTCTTGTTTCGTCGAAATTAGGCCTGAAAAGAATTTTTCAGAGAAAAGGTTCCGAATAGAGACTATCCTATGATATTATTCGTTATACGCTGTCCATTTCTCTTGTTTCGTCGAAATTAGGCCTGAAAAGAATTTTTCAGACGAAAAGGTTCCGAATAGAGACTATCCTATGATATTATTCGTTATACGCTGTCCATTTCTCTTGTTTCGTCGAAATTAGGCCTGAAAAGAATTTTTCAGACGAAAAGGTTCCGAATAGAGACTATCCTATGATATTATTCGTTATACGCTGTCCATTTCTCTTGTTTCGTCGAAATTAGGCCTGAAAAGAATTTTTCAGAGAAAAGGTTCCGAATAGAAACTATCCTATGATATTATTCGTTATACGCTGTCCATTTCTCTTGTTTCGTCGAAATTAGGCCTGAAAAGAATTTTTCAGAGAAAAAGTTCCGAATGGAGGACTATCCTATGATATTATTCGTTATACGCTGTCCATTTCTCTTGTTTCGGTCCAATTAGGCCTGAAAAGAAATTTTTCAGAAGAAAAAAGTTCCGAATGGAGGACTATCCTATGACATTATTCGTTATGTGCACTCCATTTCTCTTGTTTCGTCGAAATTAGGCCTGGAAAAGAATTTTTCAGACGAAAAAGGTTCCGAATAGAGGACTATCCTATGATATTATTCGTTATCGCTGTCCATTTCTCTTGTTTCGTCCAAATTAGGCCTGAAAAGATTTTTTCAGAAGAAAAAGTTCCGAATGGAGGACTATCCTATGATATTATTCGTTATGCGCTGTTCATTTCTCTTGTTTCGTCCAAAATTAGGCCTGAAAAGAATTTTTCAGACGAAAAGGTTCCGAATAGAGGACTATCCATGATATTATTCGTTATACGCTGTCCATTTCTCTTGTTTCGGTCGAAATTAGGCCTGAAAAAGAATTTTTCAGACGAAAAGGTTCCGAATAGAAGACTATCCTATGATATTATTCGTTATACGCTGTCCATTTCTCTTGTTTCGTCCAAATTAGGCCTGAAAAGAATTTTTCAGAAGAAAAAGTTCCGAATGGAGGACTATCCTATGATATTATTCGTTATACGCTGTCCATTTCTCTTGTTTCGTCCAAATTAGGCCTGAAAAGAATTTTTCAGAAGAAAAAGTTCCGAATGGAGGACTATCCTATGATATTATTCGTTATGCGCTGTCCATTTCTCTTGTTTCGTCCAAATTAGGCCTGAAAAGATTTTTCAGAGAAAAAGGTTCCGAATAGAGAACTATCCTATGATATTATTCGTTATGTGCACTCCATTTCTCTTGTTTCGTCGAAATTAGGCCTGAAAAGAATTTTTCAGACGAAAAGGTTCCGAATAGAAGACTATCCTATGATATTATTCGTTATACGCTGTCCATTTCTCTTGTTTCGTCGAAATTAGGCCTGAAAAGAATTTTTCAGACGAAAAGGTTCCGAATAGAAGACTATCCTATGATATTATTCGTTATACGCTGTCCATTTCTCTTGTTTCGTCCAAATTAAGCCTGAAAAGAATTTTCAGAAGAAAAAGTTCCGAATAGAGGACTATCCTATGATATTATTCGTTATACGTTGTCCATTTCTCTTGTTTCGTCCAAATTAGGCCTGAAAAGAATTTTTTCAGACGAAAAAGGTTCCGAATAGAGACTATCCTATGATATTATTCGTTATACGCCTAGTCCATTTTCTTGTTTTCGTCCAAATTAGGCCTGAAAAGAATTTTCAGACGAAAAAGGTTCCGAATAGAACACTATCCTATGATATTATTCGTTATACGCTGTCCATTTCTCTTGTTTCGTCCAAATTAGGCCTGAAAAGAATTTTTTCAAGAAGAAAAAGGTTCCGAATGGAGGAACTATCCTATGATATTATTCGTTAGTCGCTGTCCATTTCTCTTGTTTTCGTCGAATTAGGCCTGAAAAGAATTTTTCAGAAGAAAAAGGTTCCGAATGGAGGAACTATCCTATGAATATTATTCGTTATGTGCACTCCATTTCTCTTGTTTTCGTTCGAAATTAGGCCCTGAAAAGAATTTTTCAGACGAAAAGGTTCCGAATAGAGGACTATCCTATGATATTATTCGTTATACGCTGTCCATTTCTCTTGTTTCGTCCAAATTAGGCCTGAAAAGAATTTTTCAGAAGAAAAAGTTCCGAATGGAGGACTATCCTATGATATTATTCGTTATGCGCTGTTCATTTCTCTTGTTTCGTCCAAATTAGGCCTGAAAAGAATTTTTCAGACGAAAAGGTTCCGAATAGAGGACTATCCTATGATATTATTCGTTATACGCTGTCCATTTCTCTTGTTTCGTCGAAATTAGGCCTGAAAAGAATTTTTCAGAGAAAAAGGTTCCGAATAGAGAACTATCCTATGATATTATTCGTTATGTGGACTCCATTTCTCTTGTTTCGTCGAAATTAGGCCCGAAAAGAATTTTTCAGACGAAAAGGTTCCGAATAGAAGACTATCCCATGATATTATTTGTTATACGCTGTCCATTTTTCTTGTTTCGTCGAAATTAGGCCTGAAAAGAATTTTTCAGACGAAAAGGTTCCGAATAGAACACTATCCTATGATATTATTCGTTATACGCTGTCCATTTCTCTTGTTTCGTCCAAATTAGGCCTGAAAAGAAATTTTTCAGAAGAAAAAGTTCCGAATGGAGGACTATCCTATGATATTATTCGTTATGCGCTGTCCATTTCTCCTTGTTTCGTCCAAATTAGGCCTGAAAAGAATTTTTCAGAAGAAAAAGTTCCGAATGAGAGACTATCCTATGATATTAATTCGTTATGCGCTGTCCATTTTCTCTTGTTTCGTCCAAATTAGGCCTGAAAAGATTTTTCAGAGAAAAGGGTTCCGAATAGAGAACTATCCTATGATTATTATTCGTTATGTGCACTCAATTTCTTTTGTTTCGTCGAAATTAGGCCTGAAAAGAATTTTTTCAGACGAAAAGGTTCCGAATAGAAGACTATCCTATGATATTATTCGTTATACGCTGTCCATTTCTCTTGTTTCCGTCGAAATTAGGCCTGAAAAGAATTTTCAGAACGAAAGGTTCCGAATAGAAGACTATCCTATGATATTATTTGTTATCGCTGTCCATTTCTCTTGTTCGTCCAAATTAAGCCTGAAAAGAATTTTTCAGAAGAAAAAGTTCCGAATAGAGACTATCCTATGATATTATTCGTTATGCGCTGCTCCATTTCTCTTGTTTCGTCGAAATTAGGCTGAAAAGAATTTTCAGACGAAAAGGTTCCGAATAGAAGACTATCCTATGATATTATATCGTTATGTGCACTCCATTTCTCTGTTTCGTCGAAATTAGGCCTGAAAAGAATTTTTCAGAGAAAAGGTTCCGAATAGAAACTATCCTATGATATTATTCGTCATGTGCACCTCCCATTTCTCTTGTTTCGAAATTAGGCCTGAAAGAATTTTCAGAACGAAAAAGGTTCCGAATAGAGGACTATCCCCTATGATATTATTCGTTATACGCTGTCATTTCTCTGTTTCGTCCAAATTAGGCCTGAAAAGAATTTTTCAGAAGAAAAAGTTCCGAATGGAGACTATCTATGATATTATTCGTTATGCGCTGTCATTTCTCTTGTTTCGTCAAATTAGGCCCTGAAAGGAATTTTTCAGACGAAAGGTTCCGAATAGAGGACTATCCTATGATATTATTCGTTATACGCTGTCCCATTTCTCTTGTTTCGTCGAAATTAGGCCTGAAAAGAATTTTCAGAGAAAAAGGTTCCGAATAGAGAACTATCCTATGATATTATTCGTTATGTGGACTCCATTTCTCTTGTTTCGTCGAAATTAGGCCCGAAAAGAATTTTTCAGACCGAAAAGGTTCCGAATAGAAGACTATCCCATGATATTATTCGTTATACGCTGTCCATTTTTCTTGTTTCGTCGAAATTAGGCCTGAAAAGAATTTTTCAGACGAAAAGGTTCCGAATAGAACACTATCCTATGATATTATTCGTTATACGCTGTCCATTTCTCTTGTTTCGTCCAAATTAGGCCTGAAAAGAATTTTTCAGAAGAAAAAGTTCCGAATGGAGGACTATCCTATGATATTATTCGTTATGCGCTGTCCATTTCTCTTGTTTCGTCCAAATTAGGCCTGAAAAGAATTTTTCAGAAGAAAAAGTTCCGAATGGAGGACTATCCTATGATATTATTCGTTATGCGCTGTCCATTTCTCTTGTTTCGTCCAAATTAGGCCTGAAAAGATTTTTCAGAGAAAAGGGTTCCGAATAGAGAACTATCCTATGATATTATTCGTTATGTGCACTCAATTTCTTTTGTTTCGTCGAAATTAGGCCTGAAAAGAATTTTTCAGACGAAAAGGTTCCGAATAGAAGACTATCCTATGATATTATTCGTTATACGCTGTCCATTTCTCTTGTTTCGTCGAAATTAGGCCTGAAAAGAATTTTTCAGACGAAAAGGTTCCGAATAGAAGACTATCCTATGATATTATTCGTTATACGCTGTCCATTTCTCTTGTTTCGTCCAAATTAAGCCTGAAAAGAATTTTTCAGAAGAAAAAGTTCCGAATAGAGGACTATCCTATGATATTATTCGTTATGCGCTGTCCATTTCTCTTGTTTCGTCGAAATTAGGCCTGAAAAGAATTTTTCAGACGAAAAGGTTCCGAATAGAAGACTATCCTATGATATTATTCGTTATGTGCACTCCATTTCTCTTGTTTCGTCGAAATTAGGCCTGAAAAGAATTTTTCAGAGAAAAAGGTTCCGAATAGAGAACTAT
Source organism: Hydractinia echinata (assembly GCA_030067915.1). Classification (NCBI taxonomy): domain Eukaryota; kingdom Metazoa; phylum Cnidaria; class Hydrozoa; order Anthoathecata; family Hydractiniidae; genus Hydractinia; species Hydractinia echinata. The sequence continues at coordinate 85,366 of JASGCC010000459.1, read as the reverse complement.
CCTATGATATTATTCGTTATGTGCACTCCATTTCTCTTGTTTCGTCGAAATTAGGCCTGAAAAGAATTTTTCAGACGAAAAGGTTCCGAATAGAAGACTATCCTATGATATTATTCGTTATACGCTGTCCATTTCTCTTGTTTCGTCCAAATTAGGCCTGAAAAGAATTTTTCAGAAGAAAAAGTTCCGAATGGAGGACTATCCTATGATATTATTCGTTATGCGCTGTTCATTTCTCTTGTTTCGTCCAAATTAGGCCTGAAAAGAATTTTTCAGACGAAAAGGTTCCGAATAGAGGACTATCCTATGATATTATTCGTTATACGCTGTCCATTTCTCTTGTTTCGTCGAAATTAGGCCTGAAAAGAATTTTTCAGAGAAAAAGGTTCCGAATAGAGAACTATCCTATGATATTATTCGTTATGTGGACTCCATTTCTCTTGTTTCGTCGAAATTAGGCCTGAAAAGAATTTTTCAGACGAAAAGGTTCCGAATAGAAGACTATCCTATGATATTATTCGTTATACGCTGTCCATTTCTCTTGTTTCGTCCAAATTAGGCCTGAAAAGAATTTTTCAGAAGAAAAGGTTCCGAATGGAGGACTATCCTATGATATTATTCGTTATGCGCTGTTCATTTCTCTTGTTTCGTCCAAATTAGGCCTGAAAAGAATTTTACAGACGAAAAGGTTCCGAATAGAGGACTATCCTATGATATTATTCGTTATACGCTGTCCATTTCTCTTGTTTCGTCGAAATTAGGCCTGAAAAGAATTTTTCAGAGAAAAAGGTTCCGAATAGAGAACTATCCTATGATATTATTCGTTATGTGCACTCCATTTCTCTTGTTTCGTCGAAATTAGGCCTGAAAAGAATTTTTCAGAGAAAAAGGTTCCGAATAGAGAACTATCCTATGATATTATTCGTTATGTGCACTCCATTTCTCTTGTTTCGTCGAAATTAGGCCTGAAAAGAATTTTTCAGACGAAAAAGGTTCCGAATAGAAGACTATCCTATGATATTATTCGTTATGCGCTGTCCATTTCTCTTGTTTCGTCCAAATTAGGCCTGAAAAGAATTTTTCAGAAGAAAAAGGTTCCGAATGGAGGACTATCCTATGATATTATTCGTTATGCGCTGTTCATTTCTCTTGTTTCGTCCAAATTAGGCCTGAAAAGAATTTTACAGACGAAAAGGTTCCGAATAGAGGACTATCCTATGATATTATTCGTTATACGCTGTCCATTTCTCTTGTTTCGTCGAAATTAGGCCTGGAAAGAATTTTTCAGAGAAAAAGGTTCCGAATAGAGAACTATCCTATGATATTATTCGCTATACGCTGTCCATTTCTCGTGTTTCGTCCAAATTAGGCCTGAAAAGAATTTTTCAGAAGAAAAAGTTCTGAATTTAGGACTATCCTATGATATTATTCGTTATGCGCTGTCCATTTCTCTTGTTTCGTCCAAATTAGGCCTGAAAAGAATTTTTCAGGGAAAAAGGTTCCGAATAGAGGACTATCCTATGATATTATTCGTTATACGCTGTCCATTTCTCTTGTTTCGTCGAAATTAGGCCTGAAAAGAATTTTTCAGAGAAAAAGGTTCCGAATAGAGAACTATCCTATGATATTTTTCGTTATGTGCACTCCATTTCTCTTGTTTCGACGAAATTAGGCCTGAAAAGAATTTTTCAAACGAAAAAGTTCCGAATGAAGGACTATCCTATGATATTATTCGTTATGCGCTGTCCATTTCTCTTGTTTCGTCCATATTAGGCCTGAAAAGATTTTTCAGAGAAAAGGGTTCCGAATAGAGAACTATCCTATGATATTATTCGTTATGTGCACTCCATTTCTTTTGATTCGTCGAAATTAGGCCTGAAAAGAATTTTTCAGACGAAAAGGTTCCCAATAGAAGACTATCCTATGATATTATTCGTTATACGCTGTCCATTTCTCTTGTTTCGTCCAAATTAGGCCTGAAAAGAATTTTTCAGAAGAAAAAGTTCCGAATGGAGGACTATCCTATGATATTATTCGTTATGCGCTGTCCATTTCTCTTGTTTCGTCAAAATTAGGCCTGAATAGATTTTTCAGAAAAAGTGTTCCGAATAGAGAACTATCCTATGATATTATTCGTTATGTGCACTCCATTTCTCTTGTTTCGTCGAAATTAGACCTGAAAAGAATTTTTCAGACGAAAAGGTTCGGAATAGAAGACTATCCTATGATATTATTCTTTATACGCTGTCCATTTCTCTTGTTTCGTCGAAATTAGGCCTGAAAAGAATTTTGCAGACGAAAAGTTTCCGAATAGAAGACTATCCTATGATATTATTCGTTATACACTGTCCATTTCTCTTGTTTCGTTCAAATTAGGTCTGAAAAGAATTTTTCAGAAGAAAAAGTTCCGAATGGAGGACTATCCTATGATATTATTCGTTATGCGCTGTTCATTTCTCTTGTTTCGTCCAAATTAGGCCTGAAAAGAATTTTTCAGACGAAAAGGTTCCGAATAGAGGACTATCCTATGATATTATTCGTTATACGCTGTCCATTTCTCTTGTTTCGTCGATATTAGGCCTGAAAAGAATTTTTCAGAGAAAATAATAGTCGTTTAGGGGAAGTAGTTAATGTTATTTATTCACAGGTAATCAAGATTCTAATATGAAAGTGGAAAATAATAAACTGCCGTCATTAGCTAGGAGGGGGAGATGTGAGGGTGGGTTTTGGAGATGGCCAGCCAGTTAGGCGCGTACAAGAGTTATCTTACCTTCTTTCTTGCCTCCAGCGGTGAGTTAGGGGGCCACCAATCCATACTGTGTATTTTACCGTGGTCACTCACAAACAGAGTTGTTTGCCATGGTATAGACAACCGCAAAAAACTAAATTGCTTAAAAAGGATAACTACCATAACACAGGAACTCACAGTATAGTACTAAACTGGCACAAAGTAGAAGGCTAAGAGTATAAAATATCAATTGTTTAATAACAGTCTATGAAGTGTTCTATAATGGAAGATCATTTGAGACTTAAGTAATCAGAATCAGATAGTTTGTTGGGAAAGTTTGCTGAATATTGTTCCATGTTTTAAAAAAATGAACGCTGAGCGAATGTAGATTGAAGGTGGTTGTATATCTACACTAGGTACAGTAGGTAATTTGTGAGTGAAGTGCAGAAGAAGTATATTTCGAGCTAAAAATGGTTCCTTCCTGACCAATATAGTAAATTTCAAAAGGGATAATTGAAACAAGAACGTGTTGAAATTTCAATAAACACATTGAAAATGTGTATGTACTTTTCATGAAACAATCACACAATGGTGCCATGGCGAAAATTTATTTCATGAAATTTAATTTCACTTTTCGAAAGTTTTCTTCAATTCAATTCAATCTTGCAAAGTTTCTATGATTAAAGTAGGTAAGATATATTCTATCATCTGAATATATCTTCTTTTTTCATGAAAAAGATCTAGAGTGGATCTCAACAAAGAATTATCCTGCTAGCAAAATGGGAAAGTTGCTCCGTGAAAAACTTAAAAATAACAACAGCTAGCGAAAAGGACAACGACACCTTATTTCATGGGTAGAAGCAATGCATATAAGGACAAACAAGAAACAAAGAAGGCAGATAATAAAAGGAGAATTGAATTACATAGTATGTAAATCTGTGGAGACGTTGATAAAAATTATAAATGTTGAAAATTATATTGTATGGTATAGTAAAACTTGCGAGCCAATACTGTTTATGTATAAAATAGAAGTAGAGGGTTTAAATTTTACAATTTTTAAAGTTTTTAAATTTTACAACGAAGGCTTGATGCTGAAATATTTTGCTCAATGTGTTTTTATTTCTAAATAAATACAGTATTAGGATATGGTTATTAGAATTAGGTAACATACTATATTTTTGTCTCAAAATATAAGTCAATTTATTTGCAGATTTTTTCGGCTTGATATTCAAAAAAAATTTGTTTGTTATTATGAATTTTGGATAGTGAAACATACTCCAATACGTTTTTGTTGATACATGTTGTGTCATCATACTTTATTTTCTACTTTTTCAGATTTGAAGGAACACATTCCAATTAGCATTGGATTTTTTGGGTAAAATGTCGCCATCACAAAACAGTTCTCAACTATCATGGGTAGACTTCATGAAATGTTATAACACCATTGCGGGGACATTGGTGTACCTCGTGTTGAGTAGAAGTCTGGCGAAGACAGTAACTTCGATTTCCCATGGATGGAAAATACAGGAATTGATGGTAAGTAGAATTGTTGTTACATTTCTTGACACTCCATATATCATGATTTTACAGTCATTGTGAAAACATTCGGATCGAGGTACTGTAGGGTTTAAAAAATAGTGGCAACAACGAAAATGAGCTGTTGAAAAGATGTGAAGAAGAAATCGGCATACTCAAAAAAAGAAATGTCTAGCTACTTGCTTTTTTACAAAGATATTATGGAATAATTGGAAAATGACATAGATATCAATAGCTACAACTTTTATGCGAATGAGGTATGGTGAATGCTTCTTTTGCCTAATTGTGCTAGTTTATATTTATTTTTTTGGATTTGTCAAATGTACAGGATTCTTCTTTATTGTGTGCTTCTGATTGGGATATCTTGACAACAGCTGTTGCACTTTTAAAACTTAGGATTAGATATGGTTTCTCAAATGCTTCGCTATGACATTTTTTTTATATTTCAGTGCTTACCAATGGCGAAAAGGTTAATCCTGAAGAGAGGCATAGACATCGCGGAAAGGCAACTGTTGGAAGGGTGTCAGGAATTTGCGGGTGTTATTGCCATTGATTAAAACATATCTGCTATAGACAATGAAGATGATTTGAGCGACAAAAACAGTGACAGTGAAAGCGATTTTTCCCTGTCCGGCTCAGACAGTGACCCGGAATAATGTAGCTTTTATCGTCTGTATTTATTATTTGAACCACCATAGCTCTTTTCCGGGATTACATATTTTTTTAAGATTTAGTATCGTATCCGAAATTTTGTTTAAACGGGCTTTTTCCTCCTTCGTTTTCTCCTTCTCCTTCTCACTCATTCCACACAGTATGTTCTATTGTTTGTAATCAATTTATATTATCAACTTGTGTCAAGTCATTAAAGTATGTTTCTGAACTATGAAGGGAATAAAATAAATTGTATTTGTTCCGAAATCTTTTAGCCTGCAAGGACTTTTCATTCTACTTCAATCAAGAAGGGAGAAACTATTAGCTGTATACTATATTTCAACTATTTGTAGAATATATATTTTTCCCTTTTTAACAAGTAGTTAATTGCTTCTTAGAATAATACAAGACGTATAGTATACGTAAAACTAGCACACCTCATACGTGACACTGTATTATATATATTCATTTGTGGAAATAAATTGAAATCAATCACAATGGACTATCAAACGGAAAGTGAATGTTTCAAAATATCATTCCCGACATGCTATGAAATATATTAAAAAGGATGGCCACAAGCTTGATCATATTTGTTTTGAATTAGCCATATAAAAAACTTCCTATACTAACAAAAAGCAATATATAAAGAAGTAGCAATCTTCTTGTGAAACATTCTGTGATGCCACGGATGATAATGGTTTTGACTTTCGTAGTGCATGAGCATATTTTTTGAAAAATATAATTATTTGAGGAAACTACAAAGAAATTTTGAGTTACTGTCAGTAACATTCATATACATTATGAGAACCATCATAAAACCATACAATAAACCTGAAAGTATAATTCATAGCTTTCAGTCTGTGAAATACACAAACACCACTAGATTTCATCAAGAAACTACAACTACAAACTACAATCGTTCAATATATATTAACAATTGTTTCACAAAAAAAGGATTCTTCTATATTCGAAACATAACAGATTAATCCTTAACGAAGACGGCGTGATACATATTTGCCTAAACTTCATTCCGGTATATGTTAACAAGTTTTAATGTTGTGAAACAAAAAAAGGTTTCGTTCAACCAAGAGATAATCGGTATATACAAAAGTATTCAGGCCTTAATTCATCGAAACAAGACTAGTAGAGTTCGTATATGTGACAATACCCTAGACACATTTCATTTTCCGGCCAAAATTAAGCGAAACGAGAGAAACATGGAGCGCTTAACTGATAATGCCATAGACAAGTGCCGACTTCGGTGATTTTTGTTCTGAAATTTTATTTTCCGGCCAAAATTGAATGATACAAAAGCATTATCTAAATGGTTATGAAAGGCCTAATTCACCAAAACAATTGAACCTGTTATGTATGGATTGTTTCTAGAAACAGGACCATTTTCCTGAATTTTTATCAATGGCCTAGCTCACCGAAACAACCAAATCTATTATGTACGGATTGCTTCTAGAAACAGGATCTTTTTTCTGAATGTTTATCAATGGCTCAATTTACCGAAATAACCGAATCTGTGATGTATGGATTGCTTCTAGAAACAGGAGCTTTTTCCTGAATGCAATGGCCCAATCCACTGAAACAACTGAATCTGTGATGTATGGATTGCTTCTAGAAACAGGAGCTCTTTCCTGAATATTTATCAAAGGTCTAATTTACTGAAACAACCGAATCTGTGATGTATGGATTGCTTCTAAAACAGGAGCTTTTCTCTAAATTTTTATCAAAGGTCTAATTTACGGAAACAACCGTATCTCTTACGTATGGAGTACATTTTGAAACAGGAGTTCTATTTTCTAAATGTTTATCAGAGGCCCGATTTACCGAAATAACCGAATCTGTTATGTATGGATTGCTTTTAAAATCGGGAATTCTCACCTGAATATTTTGCTAAGGCAATTTCGCAAATGTTAGCTAATTTTATGTGTATGGATTCCTCCTGACTTGCCAATTCTTTCTTAAATGTTTTGTAAAAGCCTTACAGATATAAATTTCTGCCGCCCCTTAAGGAAATAAAAATCTGATATTAAAGTACCACATCAAATGCGATTAACAATTAATCTCGAGATAAAGATATAAAATAAAGAGATAAAGGCAGTTTAGAAGGGGATTAAACACAAAACGACGATAAACATTTGCGTAGATATTTACGTTCCGTCTCATAATACAACCACTAAAGTATATAACACCAAATGTCAATAAGAAAACTAATTAATCAAGTTCAGAGAGCACTTAGAAAAATTAAACCTTGTCTCACAGAAAACGAATACAAAAAGGTTACAAGGTTCCAGCCCTGCTCAGTTTTATGGTACCGCCAAGGTTTACAAGATACCACCTAATTCTACAGTAGCTGACGATTTACCATTACGACCCATCATATCGAATATCGGATCTGCTACTTATAACACATCAAAATACCTCGCGAAATTTTTAACACCACTGACAAAGTCAACATATACTACTGAAAGCTCTTTAGATTTTATATCATCATTGAAAGGAGAAAAGATACCTCATAATTACAAACTAGTATCTTTTGACGTCACTAGTTTATTCACCAACGTCCCTTTGGAACAAACGATAGACATAATATTGAAAAGGACATATGTTGAAAAAGTTATAGAAACAAAAATTAAGCGAGAGGAAATGAAACATCTATTAATCTTATGTACAAAACATGTACATTTCAGTTTTAACAACTAACTGTAGATGGTTGATGGTGTAGCAATGGGCCCGCCTCTAGGACCAGTCCTAGCAAATATCTTCGTGGTTGAGTTGGAGAATGAAATAGTCCCAAAATTAGAAAATTCAGTAAAATTTTGGAAGCGATATGTAGATGACACTATATGTTTTGTTAAGGAAAACCAAATAAAAAATGTACTGGTCAAACTTAATAGTTACCATTCGAATATCCAGTTCACATATGAAATTGAAAACGATAATTTCTTGATGTAAAAGTGAAAGTATGAATGATGTTTCATTTAACACATCCATTTATCGAAAAGACACGAACACTGAAATATACATGCACTGGAATTCATTTGCACCGCGCCCATGGAAATTTGGAACGGTTAAATCGTTGGTGTTGAGAGCGTTTAATATATGCTCTTCATCACAAGATCTGAAATACGAACTAAATGAATTAAAAATGTGTTTATAAAAATCAATGGTTATCCAGAAGCAGTTGTATATAATGTAATTAACAACACACGGCGAAAATTCAACATTCAAAATGCCGACACTGTTTCTGATGAAGACACCAATGAACCTCTAATAACACCTTTCATGGTTCTACCATACAAAGGAGATCAGGGTAACTGCTTAGTAAAGCGTCTAAATAACACTTTCAAACAGTTTCTACCTGCCAATGTCAAGCCACGCATTGCTTATCAATGTCGAAAGTTATCTTCGCTATTTTCTGTGAAAGATAGAACCAAGGACGAACACAAACATGGTGTTGTGTACAAATATACTTGTCGGGTGCAATCGTGCCGATGCTACATACATTGGTGAAACAGCGAGGAAGCTAAATGAAATAATGATAGATCACCAAAAGCGCGATAAGAACTCGCAAATCCTAAGACATTCAGCCACTGAGAATCACCCACCTGCTGAACAAAAGAACTTCAGTATTTTAATAGATAATGGTCACCACTTTAAAAAGAGAAAAATAGCTGAGGCCATGTATATTAGTGATATCAGTCCCACGCTTAATGTGCAGGAATTATCTGTTCCATTAAAATTGTTTTAAGATAAATATTATTTATAGTCAACAAGGGGAGGAGTGCATTTGTGCTCCGCGTGGTGGACGTTACCCTTACCAACGGTATATAGTTTATATACCCTTGGGTTTGCCGTTATGTGTTATATGTTTTGGTTTTCTGTGTATTGTGTAGTTGTTGAAAATTATATTAAAAAAAAATTGTGAGATAATTGTAACAATTTACGTCAATAATGTCTTGTAGTAACAAGACGAAATATCTGTTAAAATAAAATAAAAAATGTCATCATCAATCAAACTTCTCGTATTTATTTTTATTGTGAAGTTATATGCCCGAATTAATATATAAAACTAATTAGGCAGGAACATATTTGTTAATACTGATCTGCTTGTGCTAACGCATTTGCCTATTGTTTAACTTGATGTCAATTGAGCTTGCTGCAATTTTTGGTCATATAAATGGGCAAAACAATAACAACCAGTGGATTTTAATAATCGGTTTCTTCACTAAAAAACAAAATACATAACAATAAAAGATTAAAGCAATTCTCCGGAATTTGCAGACAACACATAGAGGTCTAATAGTATTCTAAAAAGATGTGTTCATATATTTCTATTTGAGAAAGCTAAAACAATAAAAAAGCAAGGACTTACATTCACATTGTATGGATCTTCGTTTGATATTATTCTTACGATTTTTCATATCAGTAATTGGCTGTCCGTTCTATATTACCAAAAATACAATTTAGCAAAGCAAAAGAATACATGCCAAGATTTAACCTAAATATAACGTAAATATTTCTTAATAAACCTAGAAGGACACTGGTCTCTGTTTCATGTAAAATAAATATATAAAGTAAAAGAACGTTTTAGTCCAAAGTAAAGTCTGCATAACTTTTTAAACAGTTGTGTGAAAGTACAAACATTTAAGAAGTTTCCTCAAATAATTATTTTTTAACGTTGTAAAAAATAAGAAATATAAAAACATTTATATAGATGCAAATAGTAATGAATGGAAACATTTGGGAAGTTTCCTCAAATAATTATTTTTTAATGCTGGAAATATATAAATAAAAAAACACATCTATATATGCATGCAGATAGTAACGAATAGAAATTCGTTTCACTTAATTGAACAAATTTCTTTATACAGAAAAATCCTTGTTGGTACACATTGCATTTTTGCTGTTTTTTGGGCTGAATAAAAAAAAAGAAGATTTATGTGGAGTATTTGTTCCACTAGTACTAGTGGCTTTATATCATAGATTATAACTGTGTGCAGTTTTCATGAATACAAATAGGTCTAGAATCAATTTTTAATAGCCAATGCTCTTTTCAAGTACAAGTTTCAGGAATTTCATAAAGTTTCTTAATTGATTGTATTTTTTGAGCTTGGTGATTTGTCGATTATATTTTCTGCCTGAACACATATGTATTGGTTTTGACGCACAATCAAAACACTTGCAACACTGACACTGGTCCATTGTGGCAAAAAAGTAGCGATGTATGTCACTCACTAACTCCACATGCTTGTTGATTCTTTGTTCTTTATTGCTTTATAAAGATCCAAACAGTGTTTTCAATTGACATGGTCGCAAAAAGCCAACCAGAAATAAACAGACATTCATTAAGAAAATTGTATTACATCCAGACTTTTAGAGAACTCCATTCCAATTAAATTTTAACAAAGTTTTGTGATATATGGTATGATTTTCATTAAGTTATATGCGGAAATATTGGAATACCATGCTTGACTCTGTACAGTTAATCAGTTCAAGCTAAGATGTTAATGGATTACAATACAGAACCACTGAATTATGTTTCACATGAATTAAATTCCATGTGGACTAATTTTTGTGGATGTCATATCGTCTGTAATTAGTTTGCAGATGTATTTTGAGCTGACTAATTAATGTGGATAACTGTTTTTTCGTAGACAGACTTACTTCAAATATCTTAGGTGGCATTAATTTGACAATTTTTTTAAACAACAATACCATGAATCTTACCCATGCTAAACATAATTCACGGAATATAAACACTCTGATCAGTACGAAAGGCATGTTTGGCCAATGCAGCTTTGATACACAAAGAAATATTGACATAAATTCTGTATTTTTTCTTAAAAAAACAAAAAAATTGTTTCCTGATTTTTAAAATGGATGTTCGGTTTATAGTTACCGGGCTAGTTTTTATGTGACACGTTATCTAGCATTTGTGTGTCTTAAACAAAACAAATTTAAGGTAATGGCTACTGTGTCTTTATTTAAAGTTAGAAAATGTTAGGTGGCTAACCTTGCTGGAAAAGGTTTTGATAGGGTGTAGTTATTTTGTGCTTTCTTTTACCTCTACTTTCGAAATTTTAAAATAAATATTCAGGTAGGGGATACAGTACATCTGAATAAAGCGCTTCACCAGGATGTGTGACATGGTTTAAGTGATCCAACTGGCATTCAATGTCTGATAACTGAATTTTATTTGAATCGCACTTGCAGAAAACTTCTTTCTATAACAACTCAACAGGGTTTTAGCATAACGTATATGTGCACTACCTTAAGGGAAGAAATTATTTGCGGAAGAATTTTGTGCGGAATTTATTTTTGCGGATGAGTGACCCAAAAATGGCATATTTTGCGGAATAAATTTTTGCGGATAGCGACCTCAAAAGAGATATTGGGGAAGAAATTTTGCGAATGCAAGAAATTTGGTAAATCGAAAGTCGGGAAAAACCGAATTTAGTACCTAAATGTGTATGAAAAACATCCGATTTATGGAATATCATCTCTCTATTTTTCATCAAAATATCAAAAAAAGAATACTAAGCTGTAACAAATCTAAGATCAAATATCGTCACTGAAAATATTTCTACATGGATCGTCAAGCTAAAGAGGCCTTTAAACGTAAAGCAAAGTCAACAGATCGATTCTTTACGCATAAAGTATTTCAAAAAGTTTGCGGAATTTATTTTTGCGGATGACCAAAATTTCTTAACTTCTGCGAAATTTATTTTTGCGGATTAGGGCAAAATCCGCAAAAATTAATTCCGCAAAAAAAAGTTCCGCACAAATTTCTTCCGCAAATAATTTCTTCCCTTAAGGAATCACTCAGTGAGATGAATGTCAGGGTTTAACTGCTCTTTAACGCTCAAACTGTCGTTTAATGTCGGGTTATCCGGCTAGTTTCATAATAAAAACATGAAACCCAAGCGGTTTTACGCTCACACTAAAAGCACAGAATTTTCTTGCAAGTTAGGACTCAATATTTTTTGCTTTTTTTTTGTGTGTGAGACGCCTGAATCCTACTTACAGTTAGTTTCACTCTACATAAATGCCGTTATACATTTGTGCAGATTATTTCTGCATAAATCAAAGTGGCATGCTAAAAAAAGCATTAATTATTGCACTTAGAGAGACTTCACCTTTGTCGTTGAATTGGTACACTTGGACTTGATGTAATGTAGCAAGAGTCATATAAAAAGAAAATGTGACTGAACCTGGATCTTTTACAGATTTTCTCTGTAAGAATCTTACTATTAGATCACAGAAGTGTTACACGAAAAAACGTTGGAAATGAATACAAGAGATTTGGAAACTATGAATTTTAAGAAAAGTAATAACAAACAGAGATATATATGTCACCTAGCAGTCATAATATGCATTGTAAAGAAACAAATAACAACATAACGATCAACACTAACATTTTATTCCAATACATGGAAAAGGACTTTGGCAGTACTTTTAAGCTCTACCATGTGTACAGGTAGTGGCATAAAAAACATCCTGATCATTAGAGTTACTGCAAAAAAAATTGTCATAACATAAGAACCATCCAGTAAATTCTCTGGCAATTCTGCCTCAAACCGCTGATGGTGATTTCTATTTAATGTGGTTTGTGGTCAATGGTTTTCCAGATGGACCAGGTTTCCAGTTAGCTCCCATTGCTACAAAAATCTTTTTGAAATGTCTAACTAACTAGACAATGGGGGGATATTGTACTTATAATCTCAAGTAGAGGACATGATTCAAACGCTCTACCGACAGAGCTGCACTAAATCCATCATCTTTTTAAATATTTATAGGAACACGACCATTCATATATTTGCTGCAATGATTTCCACAACATAACTTAGAGTACACTTTTTTGCTTGACATGGCAGTCATACTCTTTTTAGAAAGATTTCAGTTCCTGAGCATCCATACATTTGTTAGACTATGTGCAAAACGACATAACATTTTGCATTGATTATAACGTTTTGTTAGAAACAGCATCCATACTTTTACTAACAGCGCGTGAAACCGCCACAGTATCGACGCATTTCTTATATTGATTTTCACCACACAGTGTTCTGTTAAAGGCACAGTAGACGTACATTGGTTCCGTGGTTACAGAACTCTCATGCACACATTCGCTATAATTTTCAAGAGGGGAAAGCAAATACACAGTTGTTGCTTGCTATCAACGACCAGTATACATAAATTCGGCAGATTTTTTTAAGAAAATTTTATTTGGCGCACTTTTTGCATGTGTCGTAAACGAGACAGCATCCATACATTTCTTACGCTGCTTCTAACTGATCATTCACTCGTTCGTTGTAATGTATCGATGAACATAGCATGAAGATTCCCGCCGTACAGCATCCGTGCAACTGATAGAATCTGTCGAAAACGACAAAGGATTCATACATATTTCACACTGTCTTTAACTTATGATTCACAGTTTGGTTGAAATGTGTCGATGGGCAAAGCATCCGTGTATTTGCAAAGATGATACGATCTACACAGCATTCATAATCTTGTTAGAAATTTATGGAGCCCGATCATTCATGCATTTGCTGTAATGTTTTAGTACGCTGCTTTCTTTGACAAGGCATACATACATTTTTCACAAAGTTTTCAGCCGTACAGCGAATGTGTCGAAAACGACACAGCATCCATGCCATACAAATTTCACACTGTTTCTAATTTATTATTCACAGTTTTATGGAAATGTGTCGATGGGCAAAGCATCCGTCCGTTTGTAACGATGATATTGTTCTGCCCGGTTAATAAACGCTGCCCTAATTATGTACGGCAGATTGCCCCGGTTAAGAACAGGGCAGAAAATACATAATCAGGACAAGCCGGCTTATTATGTACGACAGTTTAAAAAGTATTATTTGGCACTTACAAAAGGAACATAATCAGGGCAGGCCGGTTTATGTACGACAGTCTAATATCATTTGTTACTGAAAAAACGCACATAATCGGGGCAGGCCGACTTATGTACGACAGTCTAGTATTATTTGAGACTATAATAGAACGAACGTAATCAGGGTCGGCCGGCTTATGTACCACATTTTTCATATTATTTCTTACTTATTACAGAACGAACATAATCGGGGCAGGCCGGCTTTTATATCATTCGTGACAAGCAAATAGCCCTGGTCTGGTGGCAAAGTTGTTGTTGTTTTCTCAAATGAAACGGCATTTCGTGAAAACTAAACTTTGGGATTCGCAAGTTTAATAACTTTTCACCAAAGTTAATTCCGGCAAAACGAATAATTTAGGCCATCCCCCCAGAATTCAATTCCTGTGAAAAATAAAAATGAACCCACCCATCCGCAAATTCTAGTTCCGTGAAGTTCAGTTACTTCAAAGTATATTACGTTGAAATGTAATCACAAGAGGAGTTTATACTAAGAATTACGTCGAGACTTTTTTTCGTTATGCCTAGTTTTCAATGGTGTTCTATCTTGCAGAGAAAAATGGCATGTGACAATAATTCGTCAATGTTTCATTCATAAAAGTTCGAAGAAAATTCCAATCACATTTATAAACCGGTCACGACAAAATCAGTGCAAAAAAAACATAACCGGACCATGCGTACATAATCCGACCGTCCTGTTTATAAACAGGCCGTTTTCGCAATCTGGGCAGAACAATATGATCTACACAGCATCCATAATCTTGTTAGATATTTATAGGAGCCCGATCATTCATATATTTGCTGTAGTTATTTATATATAACATCCATACTTTTAGTACACTGTTTTCTTTGACATGCCATTTGTAGCTTTTTTAGAAAGATTTCAGCGGCCCCACATCTACACAATTGTTATACTGATTTTAACGGCATAGTATTCTGTTGAGTCTGCTAAATCACGTGCTCGACGTGCTTACGTGCTCACGTGCTCACGTGCTTTACGTGCTTTACGTGCTCACGTGCTTTACGTGCTTTACGTGCATTACATGCTTTTCAAAACCAATGAAACTGACGTAAATAATGATAATGCGTAAGATTATAATTAAAAATAAACAGAAGTCATGTTTTGTCTGAAGAAACGTTTTCAATATTTGACTCTACTCTCACTATTCATACAAAAACAAAACAAACAATGCAAAGATAAGCAATACGTCCAAACCCAAAATTGACATGAATACAATGTAAATGTTTTAACGTTAAAATTTTTATGAAAACAAATGTTATGGCTTCTTAAACTTCAAGCAACTGAAACACCAAGGTCGTTAGCATCATCATCTTTGTCATTGTCCGCAATGCCTACATCTGCAATAACGCTTTTTGGAAAGATGACATTCTACCAAATTGGCATAGACGATAGTCCTATTCAACAGCCTCATTTCTGTTAAATGGTACTGTCAAAGAACCTTCCACCTTTAAACATAATGTACCGATTGTTAGTACGGCTTTGCATGATCGACCATGGCATTTTGCACTTCTGTGTGATTTCTCCATTAGTCGCACATTTTGTGGTCGGTGGAACAGAGCATGTATGGATAAAATGCTTGAAGATCAGGCGATTTTAAAGATTCCGCCCCGCGTAGCGTTGACGGAAATCAACAAGAAAATCACCAATATGATGTTTGAATAAATAAATAAAGGTAAAAAAATATAAATTTAGCCAGTTTATGTACTATTATATTATATTATAGATTGCTAAACTTTCAAATTTCTTTTCCTCGAACACGTCTATACGCTACGTATACTCTAACTTTCAAATGAAATTTTGCGTAGCGCGCTTTATTGACAGATTGTCTAGATGAACATACGATGAACTTGTTTCCATTACAATGTCGTACATGAAACGGAGATGTAGATTCTGTTTCACACTCTGTTTCGCACTGTAGATTCTGATTCACACTTGTCCTTATCGCTTTTCAGGGTTTTTCATTTCACAGCAAGACCCATATAGCCCTGGGTTTCAGGTGGTGGAGTACCTCAAACAAGTAAGCACGTAAACAGGTAGAACACGTGAGCACGTAAAACACGTGAGAACGTCGAGAACGTAATTTAGCAGACTCTATTCTGTTGAAGGAACTCATTTTGGTTAGATTTGTTTTTCTTACGCTAATTTCGAACAATTATCTCAAGTGGCAAATGTGTTCGAAATGGTTTGAATATGATACCCTTGCACGGTTGGGTAGTAAAACTTTAAAAGTGAGAATAGTGTACACCTACATGCTTTTTCTTTTATAAGAACATGCTTTATAAGAATACCAGGCTGGAATTTTTGGTTAAAGACAATTGGTCTATTGTTTAAACAACAGAGAAATAAAGACAATGACCAGCCTTGTTAGAATTTTGATATTCTTATACATAAAGCATGTAATAGATTTTAAATTAAATATATACGGCGAGTTGATTTACTTCGTCTATGCCTTACGTTGGCTGGTATAAAGAAGGGAAGCTGAGAAATTTAAGACTTAATGCACCCGGTTATTGACGTGGACGATTCAGTATTTTTACGAAAGAATTAACACTTTGCGCTTGAGAAGTGTTAATTCATATGGGAAAGAATTGTCCGTTGTCAGACACCGTGATCATTAATCAACGCAAACATCCATGTTGTTGAGGTATATTTTTTTACAGGTAAAAATACCTTTTGCAAAACCAAAGTAATGCTAATGTATACTTTCAGAAGCTTGTAATCCATTCACGGAAACTTTTGCACCACAAGGAATAATATTTTTCAAATTGATTCTTTTTGAAATAAATCTTGCGCTAATCTTCCCAAATTGCTGTTTCTGTTGTCTGCACAACAGAATCGCCATTCCTTTTTTATTTTGCACACAGGAATTTTATTGCATTTTAAAAATGCTGAGATGGGCGAATACGCAACCGGACAGTACTTAGAATGCTTTTTAATCGCCTATTTTTTTATGAAAAAGATTGCATGGGTTTTGCTTTGTTCATAAACGAAAGAACCCCCCCCCCCCCCCTCCTTCACCTTTATCAAAAGGGTATTTTTTAATCTTTTCCCTTTGAAGTTTACCGTGCTGTGATAAAGAATGTCATACTACTGAAATTATTTTGCTCAAATAAATGCAACAGTGGTAAAAAATAATGTTTGTTTTGATTAACACACCAGCTCAAAAAATAAAGGTTAGAAACTTCAATTAAATATTAAATATTCACGAATTAGTTCTGTCACGATAGCCCAGTTGGTTAGCGCGTTGCACTTGCTTGCACTGTCCAACCACAGTGTTGTTTTGTATGACTCCAACTGCATATTTGTCAAATGTATTCTATAGTTCTAATCGACTCTAGATATTCTTCGATTTGTTGTTGTTTGTAAGATCATCCAATCTATTAAGAATGATGGTGACGATGGTGACGATGTCGAATTCGAAGAAGATTCCCGACCAACACGAACTACTATGTACTTGTCTATTTCCAAATGGTTCGTGAACTTAAATGTTATTGTTGCATTCTCGGGAACTCTCCCCCTGTGTTGCTATTAAAAACAGAAGCCCAGTTCTCAGCAACTAATGGTATGGATTTTTCACTCCCGTCCTCCTCATTTAATAAGTTTCTTCTTGTGTTTTTGGTTGCCACGACTTCACTTTAGTTAATTGTGACGGGCTTGTTTTAACAGACATTGGAATATGCGTTGGACTTGGCAGACATAATGATTACATATCCTGTAACACCTATGAAACAATAAATTTAAATAAACTGATGGAAGTTAAAAATGTTGTCTCGTTACATTCATCTTATTAAAATATAGAATTATCTTTGCTACAGTAGGAGGATCAATTAATGTTAAATTAAAAGTGGGATTGATTTTTGCAAAGCCGAACTTTATTAGCAAAAATAAGTTACAAAAATAGAGCGTACTAAATAAGAAATCCATTTCTTTATCAAAACGTTTGTTGTGAGAACCGCAAAAAAAGTCCAGCGTTAATTAATCGTCTTGAGGTAATTTTATAGAAAAAATAAATAACTTACTTTCATGCTCTTTGTTTTTATTTTGTCGAACTTTTTCTGCATCTGACATCAATAGTTCACATTCTTCATTTTTTTGCTCCATTTGATTGAATTCTAGAACAAATTTTAGCATTAAATATGCGAGTTTCAAATTGCTAAGTAAATTGAAATAATCTTCAACTGTTGATCTCATAGATCTATCAATATGGTATATATTGACGTTTTTTTATTACAAGAAACATGCATTTGGGCTTAGGCTTAATGTTTCTCCATTGTTTCAAAAACATACTTTCCCAATGAACAGAAATACTTCCTACCTGAGAAAAATCGATGCAAATGTTTTCTTGTGAGTTTCTTTCACCATAAAAATGTGCATACAACCTGCGCTGATTTTTTGTTTGACTTTTAGTGCTTTCTGTTTAGTTTTTGGTTCTTGGAGAAGAATATGTCAAATTGATTCTTGCCTTTCTGAGTCTGCCCATGTTTCTTAGATGATTCTTAGTTTTTTGCCAATTTGAGCCTATGTTTTTTGTATGCATGTTTCTTGTAAAAAAAAAAACGTGTAACAGATTTTTAACCTATGTGTCCCAAATAAAATACTGATTGTCTATTCGCAAATGCCATTTTGAAAAGCACTACCTTACAAAATGCATATTAGGCATCACGTTTTTCTAATAATGACATTTGTTTGGCATCCTTATTAGGTTATTTAGTATCATAATAAGGTTATTTTCACAGGAATTTAAGTCAAGACATAATCGTGGCAGCTTGTCGTTAGTTTTTGTTAAAATTTTATTTATTTAGGCGGTGCATTACAATAATTTTAAAACAAGTAGTATCTACGCAAGGTGTATGTATATTTGAAACTTGAAAATATTATTTTGTATCCTAAATTGGGCTATCAACATGACTTAACTAGGATATAATAGCTGAATTAGATTACATAGCCTAACTTCATTTGAAATTGCACGACACATTAAAAGAGTAGTTTAAAATTTTTTGCGGAACTGAGCGAAAGCAAGCTTAGCACAGGGATCCGGCATCCTGCTTTGAAACACCAGGTTATGCCACAAGGGACGGTGTTACCAGCGTTCAACATCCGGTGGAACGATTAATAAAAACCGTAAACTGTGCCACATATTAAGATAAAGCGCTTTAGTACAGGTATGCAGTATGTTGTAAATAGAGTGAAGCACACACAACATTATGGTGTTTCAGGTTAATATGTATATTTTTTCTAAAAAAACTTCCCACAACTTTAGCGGAAATAAAAACACGGTTTACAACGCGTTGTTTTGTTACCCCGTCATAGCGAAAACAATCAGTCAATATTATTTTACTTTGTGAAATAAGTTTCGTTTACAAACGTTTACAAATTAATTGTGACACCGAGCTGAGTACTCGTACACAGGTATATTTATACACCATGTGGCACATCTATATTATAATACCCGTATATGTCTGTCCGCCTGTCACGAAAATGGTAGCTTAGCTGCGCAAGTAGCGAGACGCACGCAATGCGGTATAAAAAGGACGGGCGAACCCATGGATTTTTCCACGGGCTAACGACTAGTTTGTATAAAAGTAATACCCTTTTCCAAAAAACTTTATTGTAGCCTCGGTTTAAACAAAAACACAGAAAACAGTCCGTTGTTAACACCCGGCTTAGCACTTTACAGGTAAACAATGTCCCAGTAATAAACCTTTGACTTTTTCTAAAGTTTATATTAAATATATTTATATAAAAAATTATTTAAAAATTTTGATGCAGTCAACTGTATTTGGCAACTTTCACTCTTTAGCCAGAGGTAGCCAACAGCATTAGATCTGTAAAGAAAACACAAAAATCATGTTGGCAGGCATGGGAATCGACGATGGCATTCGGCAATGCCGTCGTAAATTCCTTCGTACTTTGCACTGACGACTGCAAAAAAAATGCTGACTTGACTTTCTTTCTAGTTTTTTTTTCAATAAATGAGTATACAAGGGAAATTATTATTCTTTTACAATCTTTTTGACACAACGATGTTAATTACTTCGTCCGTCTAAATTATTTTACGTTTGCAAAAAACCAAGTTAGTATAATTACGCAACATTATTTGCTTCTGACAAGCCGTTATCGTGCCACAAGATTATTGTTAAAAACGTATTTTATAACGCTCAGACCACTCTATAAATTGTATAAGAAGTTAATTTAGGACTATAAAGGCTGAAATACACTATCATTTTTCAATGATCATTTTCCAATTATCATTGAAAAATGACAGTGTATACAGGAAAAAATGTCAACTTTTAATTTTTCAATGACATTTTTTTCTATTGTTTTAATTCGAATCCATTGTTTTCGCACACGTGTTTGTTGCACGCGATATAGTTGTAGACGCAAACATTTTTGAAAACAAAGATTTGAACAAGATAATTCAACCGAGAATAAAGACGCAAGAAGCGACTGAAAATTTTATTGAGATTTGGAGAAGCCAGACTTTTAGCAGAAATTGGGTTTCGTAAATGTGCTGTTTTTTTCTCAATGTCAACTATGAGATGGAGCTCATCAAAAATATTCGGCGGTATTCTTAAAAATCGCGTATACTCTGCAATTTCCTCCACGCGCAGTTCATACATGAGTGAGAGTATTGTAGATGCCAAGTTCAGTTCGCCTATTTAACCACGGCTTCACCCATACATTTCTTTGCTTTTTTTCCTATGTTTGACTATCTTTTTTGATAACATATACACAACAACAGCAGCTGCTATTTCTTCCTCAGAGTCCACGTTGCAAAGAAAAACATGCTCAAGTTTCATGTTTTTAATGTCATTGGAATGTATCATTGAAAAATGATCATTGAAAAATGATAGTGTATTTCAGCCTTAAGAGTTGTTTAAAAAAAAGTTGAAATAATTGTTTTCTGAAATTTCCACATCAATATCGGAAAATACTCCGCAATTTTTATTTCTAACTTCTTGCGAAGAATTTAAATGGGACACCTGACTTCAAAAGTATTTCTGGAAAACAAAACAAACACGAAAGACGTGATTTTTTATCATTATGGTCAAGGAAAAAACAGTATTGAATTAGAACTATTCCTGCCTTAGATACAAGATTAACGAAAATAACGACGTAACAAAAATAGTTTGAATAAGTTTTTGAGAATAAGTCCAATTGGCGAAGCAAAAAGAATTAAATTTACGCAGGATATAATCCTCTGCAGATTCATTTTTTTTATTTCGCCATTTTCTCTTGTTTTTCTCTTGATTGTTTTTTACTGTAGCTATCTTGTTTTCAACTGTATTTTGCATAATATTCCGAAAGTGATACATGACGTCAAATGTTAAAACAATATATTTACAAAATTTCAATAGAGAAATATCATCCGTTTAATCGAAAAAGATGAACACAGTTACAAAGCAGACAATGGCTATTAGGATAGAGACTAGGCCTAAGATTGGCTATATGTTTTTGGCATTAAATATATTTCTAGACATTTTTGATTTCTCTTCCCCCCTTTAAAGAGATTTTATAAACTTTATTCACTGTGTTTTTTCTTTGGTATAACATCACAAGAACATTCATGCGAAAGCTGTATTAAGGTAAAGGACACCTAACCTCTCTCTCATGTTCTGGTTATATTAAACTTGCATACCCATGCGCACTCTTCTCGCAGTATTCTCTGTGACGATGAAGGTCAGGCTGACTTGTGGCATGGTTCCAAATGGTCTTTCACCTTTCGTTGGAGTCTCAGTGTAATGCACCAGAGGAGCATAAGAGTGTCAGCATGAAGGAAAGGGCTGACTTTAATGTTCTCTATACCTCACGTTCTTCATAATAACACAGACCATAAGCTTTGTTTTTGGTGGCGCTTATTTAGTACATTCTCTTAAAATGTAAGAAAAATATATCGTAGATAGACATGCTTTGAAAATAAAAATAAAATAAAATACTAACTGACCGGGTCAGTGCTGAAACCCTCAGCTGGGTGATGGCAAACATATATATATATTTTCAAGTCCAGCCTTATAATGTGACATTTAAAGCCAAATCCACTAAAATTATTTAATCTGACAATGCGAAAAAGTAAATCAGTCAGTTCACCATTAACATTATAAAATACATCCCACCCATAAAATTTAAATTTGCATTTTTGAAAGTCACAATCTGCATTATTTATACCTGCTGAAACAAAATGTTTAAAAATACAGGTAGGTGTAACAAAAATTAATAAAAACTCAGAATATCAAAATATCAAAATATATACTTGCTTCGCTCGTGTCAAAAGTACACCAGAGAAAACAAGCATACCAAAGGGATTCAAAAACCCTAACATATTTTGTTAAGTTGTACAAACTACTGTTGTACTACTACTACTACTACACATTCCAATCAGCTATTTTGTCTATTGCATACAGCAACCCTACTAAATATTTGCACAAAATGTAAGAAATCACAGTAAGACAACTAAAATCAGTTATTTCTGTCTACCATCCTTTTCCACAGACATTTAAAAAAAATATAAATGATGATGATGATGTCAATGGGGTGTTACCATTTTTGTCAAAAGTTTGTGACGCTGTTCCTTCTATTGTGTTCCGCTGATTGCGATGATCAGAATACCGCATAGGATCACATGCTTTCCACGATTTGTTAAAGAAATATCATGATTAAAAGAATTTTTGACGCTGTCACAAGACCTTTCTATACAATTTTCCCCAGATTTTTATTACTGTATATATCATGTAAAGCTAAAAGAAACATTCCAAGAGACTCTTGTGATATTTAGTGGGTATATGCACACGTTCCAAGATGTAAAAAGAAAACAGTGCAAACTGGTAGACTGGTAGCCTTATGGTAGAGCGTTCACTTCCAGTGCGGGAGGTCTTGGGTTCAAACCCGGCCGAGTCATGCCAGAGACTATAAAAGTGTGAATCTATCCTTTCTGCTTAGCGCTCAGCATGAGAATAGGTCTAGTTGAGCGATGGCTGTGCTTGCACGACTTTCGTAGCTCAAATGGGAACTTTAAATGCACTAGGACCCCCTTCGCAGGACCCTCTTGGAAAGCAGTACCAAAAGGAACTGAAGAGGCTATCCTGGGTAAATAATTTCAATAATAATAATAATAAGTTCCGAGCGTTAAAACAATGCAGCATTTTCATATTTAAGAATTAAATATATTTAAAATGAATGAAATGAATTAAATTTGTTTACATTTTGTTATGTTAACGACAACAACACTGAAACACCCCACCCTGTAGTGTTAAAAACAGTAACAACAGAAAACAATACTTTTTACAGCTTATATAAATTCTTCTCTATAGGGTCATACTGTTTTATTTAAGAACAGTGTTTTATGTTTTAGCCTCAATATTCTAAACTTTTTGACAAATATTATCCTCGTTATTTTTAATAATTCTTATCATGACTGTGGCCGAAAAAAATATAATTTTTTAATAAAATGGAAAATTCTGCTACGTCAATTGTTGCTGTGGAAGAATAAAGAAATTTAGTTGATATACTTGATTTGCAATAAGAAAGTAAAAACAAACGATCAAGCTTAGACATATTCTTTGGATATCAACTGCTGACCCATTTTTCAGATTATAATCTTATTTCAATTACTAAAGTTGGCCTCGTTTGAAAGAGAATGGATTGGAAATGTATACAATTGTCTGGTAAATTTTCAACCAGTTCTCTTTGTAATGTTATATAATCGTACGTTCTTCTTTTTTTTGAAAAATATTTCTTAAACCAACTTTTTTGTTTTAGATTCAAATTATATTCAAACGCGACAGAACACAAAGATAGAAGATAAAGAAGATAAAGGAATTATTGCTTTAAGGTGAGAAGTATGTTTTTTACTCTCCAACACCTTACATTTTCTTAAAGGTTTTCAGCATAGCTAGCTGGCTATAATTGATTTCCGCCAGCGAAGGCGGAATCTTTAAAATCGCCTGAGGAGATAGATAGAGAGATAGAGAGATATGGAGATAGATAGAGACAGCGCAGCTAGGCTGGACGCCCGAAACTTATCCAGGCTAAAGATTTTTTTCTGAGAACGAGGCTAAAATGAGTTTTAACCCAATAAGAATCCTAACAGTGCAACAAATTGTTTCATTATCCAATGAACAATACTTTATTTTAAAGTTTATATGCTATCAAAAGTTAAAGCTCGTGCAGTGTAGCATAATGAAGATCGTCTTATAATGAGCCATCTTTGATATTATTAACGTTTCCCTTTAATAATTACGTCATTTCCTTCTGTACAATTTTGCAGGCACGTAGACTAAAGCTATATTCCATTCTCGTCCCCAGAGCTCTTTGAGATTAAAACCTCAAAAGTACTTTCGAGTTTATCTCAAAGAGCTCTGGGGTCGAGAATGGCTAAATTCAGCAGAACTAATTAATTATTCATGATTTTAATTTAAAGAGGAATTGTTGAGGCTGAATATTTTTGGTGAAAGATAACGTATTTATAAAATCGCGACAAGTGTGTTATAAAAGAAAAAATAAGAATATGTAGTCTGAAAATAACCTTTCGTAACTGATTATGTAAAAAAAAATTTGCTGCCACCTTTAAAGATATTTTCCAAGTTGTTTTTCAGAGAAAAAGAGAAAATAGATAAATTTTCAGCCTTGCCGTTGTTCTTATTTTGTTTTTATTGTTCATCAATTTCCAGGTTTAAAATTGTTCTTATAGAGAAATGAAGTTTATGTAAGTTAAGTTAGCTATGATTTCCAGTTACAATAATAATCAAAAATTAAATTTTAAAATTTTAGAATATTCAATGATTTTGTTCCCCCATATTACTCAGTCCTCTTCAAAGTTCAGTACTTTTTCAGATTATTGCTAATGGCGGAAATCTTTAAGCCGCAGGGCTTCTTGTTGTTTTTGTAATATGAGCTCACTGAACTGATTTTTCGTCTTAGTATTGTAAAGGAGTTATTTCTCAATTAATATTTGTGTTGTTATTAGAAGCAAGAACTTGACATCTGGATAAGTAAGGTCGGTGATGAAAATAAACAAATCTTCGAATGGCTATGAGGAAACAAAGTTTGTTGAGTGGAAGGTCATGGTAAACTATATTGTTTTTAGATCCAATCCATCAGGAGACTGTCTATAGATGAATTCCGTTGTTTACATTTTCAGCGGTAAGCTCTTTCGTCTTTGGCATTTGCGTGGCAGGAAAAAAGATGGGGGCGCTAGGTGAAGCAAAGTAATTATCACACAAAGGCATTCTTATGACTTTTAATGAATTCAAATAAATCAGAAGGCATCAACCTACACTCGATAATAGTTTATAACCCCAACGATGTCCCCGTTAGAAGAAATCCACAGTAAAAGACCTTTCTTCACTAAATCCTAGCATCTTTTTTCCTGTCACGCAAATGCCAGAGCCAAGGAGCTTACCGCTAAAAAGTAAACAAATGACGTCACGCTGGAATTCATCTATACAGCTTAGCATCGTTGGAATTGGTAGGTGATAATTCCCTTGTTGATGTTTTGAGAATCTTGACATCCGTAGAACTTTTCTTGCATCATCCTTCCTTTTATTCCAAGCATCCTTGTTTTCAATATGCTTTTAAAAACCAAAAGGAAAATATTTTTATATCTGAAAAAAGTTTATTCAGATTTTTCCTGTCCCATATTGTTTGTGACATGATTCTTTCTCCTGAGGAGGCATACCCGTAAGACATGGTCGCCTTTTCTGTCAATACTTGCCTTGTCAACAATAATAAGAAAAAAATTTAACACAGATCAGCTTGTTACGGTTTCGAACTCTCTTTACGCAGTGTATCCACCCATCTATTTTACCTGATGGAGATCAGTTAAAAAATTTATTTTGTTATGAAAGTATTGTTAAGTCTGGTGTACACTCCAAACCAAATCATTACGTTCCCCTTGTTCCAGGTTGCAACCTTCTTAAACGAAAGTCGCACTTTCCTATTTCAGCCTGCAAGTGAACTCTATGACCTCATTATATATCGTTCCTGTGTATCTGAACAAATACATGGGTTGAGGTGTGTATGTATCATATCACATGTATGTACATTTCATGTTCATTATCCTGATCTTTCCATATTCTTATTGTTTATGTTATGTTTGTGTTTTATTTTGCTGTCCATGACTGGTGTGATCATTTGATTCACCTAGTCATGCTGACGAAGCCTGATATTGGCAGAAACAGCAAGAATATTGTAGTTAATCCCTGTTGTTGTTTTTGATTGATAAACAGTTTAAGTTCTACATGTTAAATACTAGCGATTTGTAAGTACGAAGGGAAAGAGTACGCCCACGCGCTGGAAGAAACACTCAACAACTTTCCGAAATTCGAAAAGGAGTACAAGTTATATTCCAATGATCAAACTGAACCGAAAGAAAAAATTAAACATTTTGTCCATCAGGGTTATAAGGAGAACTTTGACATTGGTAAAACTACCTGTGCTACATTAGAACATATTGTTATGCGACTCGTCAATGCATATAAATTATAAACCGTTAACACGACTGATGTATTTTTATTTTTGTTGTAATTCAAGAACTTTCATTTTGTAAAAATTCAGAACGTTTGGTATGGAGATCTTTATCTTTATATACTGTTATTTTAATATTAAAGTGTTTAGTAGTGTTTGTACCGTGGCCCATAGGTGACATGCTTAGAATATATTTTATTTCTCCTTAAAGTCATATCAATGTAACTGTCGCCGCGTGTTATAACTGTCGACTTGACATTTTTAAGGAGAAATAAAATATGTTCTAAGCATATCAACTATGGGCCACGATATGTTTGGTACACTTCGCACGCTTTTTTTGTCTCCATATCATGTCGTGGGGAATAAAACCGGAGTTTTGTTTGTTTTGAGTTTTTTTATATTTTTATGTATTTATCGTGTTTTCCGCTATTACTCCCGGCAGATTTATTCTGCCGGTAGTTGGTTACTGCCGGCAGAATTATTACCCCCCTTTATTCTACCGGTAGTTAGTGCCGGCAGAACTAGTATAGAAAGTGTTGCGGAGAGGTTGCCAAGGCAAAGGCATTAAACACGGCAAGGAAAGGGCACGGCAAAGGCAGGCAAGGAAACAGGAAGAGGAATCAGGAAGGCAGGGGGAGGCAAGGCAGGGGGAGGCACAGGCATGGGAGGCACAGGCAAGGGCATAGTATAGAAAGTGTTGCGGAGAGGTTGCCAAGGCAAAGGCATTAAGCACGGCAAGGAAAGGGCACGGCAAAGGCGGGCAAGGAAACGGGAAGAGGAATCAGCAAGGCAGAGGTAGGCAAGGCATGGGAGGCACAGGCAAGGGCATAGTAGGCAGGCACCAGAAAAGGCATAGGAAGGGTAGGCAAAGGCACGGTCAGTGCTGGCAAGGCCAGGGAACGGCAAGGCAGGGGCAGGCACCTTAATAGAAAATCTCCCCCCTACAACTCAAAGATTACGTATACTCAATATATATCTAAGATATGTAGTATCATATTAGGCCAGGAGTATAGAAAATATTGAGGTGCAATTATTTCAAATTCAATAGCTCAAAAAAAGGTCTCAAATTTATATCAGGTCAATATACAGTGAATCATGTTAGCAGAATTATGTGCCAATACAAGTATTTAAACAATCGGTCATAACGCCGAAAAAACTATCATTTTTTGATAAATCTGAGATAAAAATTAACTTGCTTCCTATGACAACAACATTAAAAAGTCAAGAATTAGAAATAATCAAAGAAGTCCACGAGAAAGGCAAAACATTTTAGTAAAAAACGCCTTTTTTGGTTTCTTGTGCCTACCAGGTTTATCAACACAAAACGTTTTACCATAAAGTGATAAGATCTATTACAAAGACAAAGCATTTTTGGGCTCTATAAATGAAAGTGATGAATGTACGCAATTTCCCCCTCTACGACTCAAAGATTACCTATTATACTCAATATAGCTAATATCATATACTTATGAATACCTGCTTGTTGTAGATGCAAGATAATTATATTTTTTCTAGCCCTGTCCAGGATTTGAACCTGGATCTCTCATTTGCATGAGTGTCATAGCCATTAGACCAACAGGGCATGAATATATATATATGAAAAACTTTACATGTGTATCTTATATATGCTCACATAGCCTTTTTACTAACTAGACAGGGGGACCTGGCGTTGAAATGTCTGGTTTAGTCACAAGTAACTGTAACACCCGTCGTTAAACGTCTGGTGTAGAGCGATTTATACGTTTTGTAAACTGTGCCACACATTCATGTGGAGCGCTTTAGTACAAGTATGCAGTACATCATAAATTATGTGAAGCACACACAACAGTAAGATGTTTCAGGTGTAATATATTTTTCAAATAATAACTTTTCTTCAAAAATACAGTTTATATGTTGTGCCCATCTTAGCGAATTTCTCAAAATGTTTCACGCAAAACTTAAAAAGTGAATTTCAATCCAGGGTGAGCGCTTAGTATAGGTAAACAATGTTGCACATCCATATAGGTTTGATACCATTTCAAACATAAAATTAGCGCAACTTCTGTTAAATAGAAACACAGGTAACAGCTTGTTGTTAACACTGGGCTGAGTGATTTGTACAGGTATACTGTTTCGCACATACGTTTCGGCATAATACCCATTTCCAAAAAACTGTCCTAACTTCGGTTCAAACAGACAGTTAACAACCTGTTGTTATCCTACCCACCTAAAACAATTTTACTTTGTGGAAAATTTTGTAACATTTAAAAATACAGTTTATAACCTGTTTTTACCCTCTCAAAGCAAAAAAAAAACTATATACAATATTTTATGGGAAAAGTTTCTGTGAAAGATCAAAAATTAATCGTGACATCTGATAGGCATAACACATTTTCCAAAAAACCTTTATTGCAACTTCGGTTAAAAAAAACACAGCGGAAACAGCCCGTTGTTACCCTGTCCAGCTAAAAATCAAACAGCAGTATATGTTTATTTTGCAAACAAGTTTTCATGACAGCAGGATAAAAAGCTCTTATTCCAAACTGAACAAAAACGTCGTTAGAGCCGCATTGGTGTAAAGATCAGGTCAAGTTACAGAAACAGAAATTATTGGGACATTATTTGTATACATGTCGTGAAATTAAGTAAGTAATAATGAATACATTTGGAGATTTTCAATACATGTTGACGATTGAACGAGAACCGCTATTCAGAATTTAAAAAGCCTCAGTAATAACAAATGTCGATGTTGTAAAAATTTCCCGATATATATATATATTGAAATAATTTTTGCATCTGTAACTTGAGCCGCACTGATGTATGCTCAGCGGCAGGGTTAAGAAAGTTTATTTCCTGACGTGTGTACAATATATATAGCTAGCTACAATCGTCCACGAAAATATGGCTCTCTATTCCCCCTGAATGTTAAGAACTGCCCTTTTGTGGCTATGCAACGTAAACAATTACACGCGACGTACCTGTATATAAACATTGATCACGAGTGAGAACAGAACGTACTATCTGCAAAATATCTAGGTGGCTATGTTCTTTTGCTGACTTTGCTAAACTTTTTGGTTCTTGTTTTTGGTATAAAATTGCCAGAGACAACACATTTTGTGGACGATTGTAGCTAGAACAAGCTATATGATCGGACATTCCTACAGAGTAGAATTATCTCACTCACTGTGTAGTATATATGTATAATAGCTAGCTAGAGGGTAGGTAGAAAATCTGTCCCAAAGAATTTTTCTATGCTAGCTATGTTGCTGATTTTATGCCAGCAAAAATAGCAATTTATTGCTAGCTACATGGGTAGTTTTATCCCAGCTAAGTAGTTAATTTTATGCTAGCCTTGTAGCTAGTTTGATGCTAGCTATACTGCATTGTTTGTTTGTTTTTATGCTAGCTAACTCTAACAGTAGCTAGAGCTAGCTATATGCTATCTAAGTTCTATTATTATTCTATCTAAATCTGCAGTTTTAAGCTAGCTAGCTTTAGGTGTGAGTGAGAATAAGAATGGGTTCATTACATGTAAAAAATAGTGATATACTAGCTAGCTAAACTTACCTTTTCTTCGTTTTCTTGAAAATGACCTTCCAGAAGTTTCGATATGGCTTAGATTAACGAAAGTTTGAGTTTGAGGCGGTATGTATCCGAGAAAAGGTCATGTGATATTAGTAAAAGTGATTTATGTATCACGTGGCTAAAAAGTGTAGGCTGACTAACTCTTAACTGGAAACGGTACAAATTACGCTAGGCCATCTTTAAATAAACAAAAGCACTCCCTCGGTGTGTCAATAAAAACACACCTTGTCTCGCTTAATTTAGCAATTATATAGGAGAATGACCGGATTAAAGTACTGGGCAACCCAGTCCAAAAAAAAGTGGCACGAAAATTCAATGATTTTGATGTACAGTGGGGGCGGAAATCCTATACACTCTCCTCCGTCCCTTATATTTGGGTTATTTAAGGTGGTGCTCGTAGAAACTAGAAACTAGTATAGAAAGTGTTGCGGAGAGGTTGCCAAGGCAAAGGCATTAAGCACGGCAAGGAAAGGGCACGGCAAAGGCAGGCAAGGAAACAGGAAGAGGAATCAGGAAGGCAGGGGTAGGCAAGGCAGGGGGAGGCACAGGCATGGGAGGCACAGGCAAGGGCATAGTATAGAAAGTGTTGCGGAGAGGTTGCCAAGGCAAAGGCATTAAGCACGGCAAGGAAAGGGCACGGCAAAGGCGGGCAAGGAAACGGGAAGAGGAATCAGCAAGGCAGAGGTAGGCAAGGCATGGGAGGCACAGGCAAGGGCATAGTAGGCAGGCACCAGAAAAGGCATAGGAAGGGTAGGCAAAGGCACGGTCAGTGCTGGCAAGGCCAGGGAACGGCAAGGCAGGGGCAGGCACCTTAATAGAAAATCTCCCCCCTACAACTCAAAGATTACGTATACTCAATATATATCTAAGATATGTAGTATCATATTAGGCCAGGAGTATAGAAAATATTGAGGTGCAATTATTTCAAATTCAATAGCTCAAAAAAAGGTCTCAAATTTATATCAGGTCAATATACAGTGAATCATGTTAGCAGAATTATGTGCCAATACAAGTATTTAAACAATCGGTCATTACGGAGTTTCATACTGCGCAGGTCTGGGCACTAGCGAAGCGCTTTGTAGGGACAAATTTTTGGCTTGTTTTCTTTTGTCTCGATAGCCCAAATAATTTTCATGGTCAGTTTTTCATAACTATTCTGGTTAGTGTTGCGAAAAGAGGCAGAAATGCAAAATCCTGCCTGATTTTCTTCAACTAATTTTTTTGCTTTTAACTGACGTTTTACCTTTTAATAACACGTTTAAGTGGTGTTGCTAGGCCTTTTTGTGGTATATTGACACGGGTAAGATGTTGGAATCGAAGAAAACTTAAATTACTGACTTTTACAGAGAGACAAGAGAGGACATTGTTGATGATGTTGGTTTTAGCAGCTAGCTAGCTAGCTGTAGCAAGCTACATATACCATACATTTTGTGTTGTGAGGAATAAAGTAATGGCTAAAAAGAAACACTATTCTATCATTATCAGTGCACTTTGGCAAGAAGAAATAAAAATTACAGCTAGCTAGAAAGACTTGAAGGACGTTTTCCTACAGTAAGCTATAGCTAGCTATATAGCTATGGATCTGCAAGTTTGACATGGATTAACGTGGTAGAGCATTTAATATAGAATTTATTTGCAAAGTATAACTAACTAGCTATATAAAAAATAGCACAGATGAAATCGATTGAAAATAAAATACACACTTCAATTATATAATGACTGGCTTTCACTTTTTGTTAGAAATTATTATTGTATATATATATTTCATAACTAACTAGGAAGGGATATATATATAGCTAATAGCATGTTACACTGTATTACTGTTATTTTTTTTTGTTCTTAATTTTGGTAAAATGCAAGAATAAATTTTGGCAAGGTCCACTTTCCAATTTTGTGATAGCTATAGTAATTTTGGTACATTGACATAAGAAAAAATTTTGCACATATTTTGCACAATTCTGCAAAATTGGCAACCAAAAAATTTTTGACGAAAACAGTTAAAGTCACGAAATTTGTTTAAAAAGTTATTTTCCATTTATTTCTTTATTTTAACCAAAGTATATTATTTTATTTTATTTTTCACAGCGGTTGAAACTTTGTATTTTACAGATTAAAATTATTCCAATGCAAAATTGAGGCGTAGCAATTTTTAAGGTTAAGTTTTGTTCGAACTGCACTGTTTGATGTTTCTTAAAGTTGAGTGATATTAGAAATGAGTTTTTATGATCCTATTTTTAGCACTGGGCACTTGCCCACCTATATATCTGATTACTGTAACGGATAAGGCTACGATATATATGAGTGACCCAGCAGTGACCCCTAGCTGAGAAAAACTACATCGAGACAGATACACAGCCAGCTTTGACAATTTTTAATTTGGTGTATAAAAAATGTAGGTAGCCCAGCCCTGGTTAGTTAAATAAAGTTTCTAGCAAACACAAAATAAGAACTTTTGGAATGATAATATTATAGGTATTTGTTTAATGAGCTACATTATTTTTGCTGTGCTAGTAGCTATATAAATCTTGCATGACATGCTAGCAATTCCTCTTTGATCAGCACTGTGATATTTTTAAGACAATAGTAAAAACTTGTGATGTAACTAGCTACCAAAAATAAGGTTTCTTTCTCTTTTGACTGCCAACTTTTCATGATGAGTGTACCCACAACTTGAAGCAATTAATAACCAAGTTTAGGTCTTGAACTTTCATAATATACACTCTTATGTCAGTACTGAGTATCCTTTCTTTATATAATTGTAAAATCAATATATCGCACCAGTTTAAGAAGTGAAAATACAAAGGAAAAAGTGACTAATTCTCTGCGTGCTGCATGTTTTCCCTAGCAAATGCCTTACGCTCTGCGGGGGATATAAAAATTTGTCCCTACAAGCGCTTCGCTAGTGCCCAGACCTGCGCGGTATGAAACTCCGTAATAACGCCGAAAAAACTATCATTTTTTGATAAATCTGAGATAAAAATTAACTTGCTTCCTATGACAACAACATTAAAAAGTCAAGAATTAGAAATAATCAGAGAAGTCCACGAGAAAGGCAAAACATTTTAGTAAAAAACGCCTTTTTTGGTTTCTTGTGCCTACCAGGTTTATCAACACAAAACGTTTTACCATAAAGTGATATAGATCTATTACAAAGACAAAGCATTTTTGGGCTCTATAAATGAAAGTGATGAATGTACGCAATTTCCCCCTCTACGACTCAAAGATTACCTATTATACTCAATATAGCTAATATCATATACTTATGAATACCTGCTTGTTGTAGATGCAAGATAATTATATTTTTTCTAGCCCTGTCCAGGATTTGAACCTGGATCTCTCATTTGCATGAGTGTCATAGCCATTAGACCAACAGGGCATGAATATATATATATGAAAAACTTTACATGTGTATCTTATATATGCTCACATAGCCTTTTTACTAACTAGACAGGGGGACCTGGCGTTGAAATGTCTGGTTTAGTCACAAGTAACTGTAACACCCGTCGTTAAACGTCTGGTGTAGAGCGATTTATACGTTTTGTAAACTGTGCCACACATTCATGTGGAGCGCTTTAGTACAAGTATGCAGTACATCATAAATTATGTGAAGCACACACAACAGTAAGATGTTTCAGGTGTAATATATTTTTCAAATAATAACTTTTCTTCAAAAATACAGTTTATATGTTGTGCCCATCTTAGCGAATTTCTCAAAATGTTTCACGCAAAACTTAAAAAGTGAATTTCAATCCAGGGTGAGCGCTTAGTATAGGTAAACAATGTTGCACATCCATATAGGTTTGATACCATTTCAAACATAAAATTAGCGCAACTTCTGTTAAATAGAAACACAGGTAACAGCTTGTTGTTAACACTGGGCTGAGTGATTTGTACAGGTATACTGTTTCGCACATACGTTTCGGCATAATACCCATTTCCAAAAAACTGTCCTAACTTCGGTTCAAACAGACAGTTAACAACCTGTTGTTATCCTACCCACCTAAAACAATTTTACTTTGTGGAAAATTTTGTAACATTTAAAAATACAGTTTATAACCTGTTTTTACCCTCTCAAAGCAAAAAAAAAACTATATACAATATTTTATGGGAAAAGTTTCTGTGAAAGATCAAAAATTAATCGTGACATCTGATAGGCATAACACATTTTCCAAAAAACCTTTATTGCAACTTCGGTTTAAAAAAACACAGCGGAAACAGCCCGTTGTTACCCTGTCCAGCTAAAAATCAAACAGCAGTATATGTTTATTTTGCAAACAAGTTTTCATGACAGCAGGATAAAAAGCTCTTATTCCAAACTGAACAAAAACGTCGTTAGAGCCGCATTGGTGTAAATATCAGGTCAAGTTACAGAAACAGAAATTATTGGGACATTATTTGTATACATGTCGTGAAATTAAGTAAGTAATAATGAATACATTTGGAGATTTTCAATACATGTTGACGATTGAACGAGAACCGCTATTCAGAATTTAAAAAGCCTCAGTAATAACAAATGTCGATGTTGTAAAAATTTCCCGATATATATATATATTGAAATAATTTTTGCATCTGTAACTTGAGCCGCACTGATGTATGCTCAGCGGCAGGGTTAAGAAAGTATATTTCCTGACGTGTGTACAATATATATAGCTAGCTACAATCGTCCACGAAAATATGGCTCTCTATTCCCCCTGAATGTTAAGAACTGCCCTTTTGTGGCTATGCAACGTAAACAATTACACGCGACGTACCTGTATATAAACATTGATCACGAGTGAGAACAGAACGTACTATCTGCAAAATATCTAGTTGGCTATGTTCTTTTGCTGACTTTGCTAAACTTTTTGGTTCTTGGTTTTTGGTATAAAATTGCCAGAGACAACACATTTTGTGGACGATTGTAGCTAGAACAAGCTATATGATCGGACATTCCTACAGAGTAGAATTATCTCACTCACTGTGTAGTATATATGTATAATAGCTAGCTAGAGGGTAGGTAGAAAATCTGTCCCAAAGAATTTTTCTATGCTAGCTATGTTGCTGATTTTATGCCAGCAAAAATAGCAATTTATTGCTAGCTACATGGGTAGTTTTATCCCAGCTAAGTAGTTAATTTTATGCTAGCCTTGTAGCTAGTTTGATGCTAGCTATACTGCATTGTTTGTTTGTTTTTATGCTAGCTAACTCTAACAGTAGCTAGAGCTAGCTATATGCTATCTAAGTTCTATTATTATTCTATCTAAATCTGCAGTTTTAAGCTAGCTAGCTTTAGGTGTGAGTGAGAATAAGAATGGGTTCATTACATGTAAAAAATAGTGATATACTAGCTAGCTAAACATACCTTTTCTTCGTTTTCTTGAAAATGACCTTCCAGAAGTTTCGATATGGCTTAGATTAACGAAAGTTTGAGTTTGAGGCGGTATGTATCCGAGAAAAGGTCATGTGATATTAGTAAAAGTGATTTATGTATCACGTGGCTAAAAAGTGTAGGCTGACTAACTCTTAACTGGAAACGGTACAAATTACGCTAGGCCATCTTTAAATAAACAAAAGCACTCCCTCGGTGTGTCAATAAAAACACACCTTGTCTCGCTTAATTTAGCAATTATATAGGAGAATGACCGGATTAAAGTACTGGGCAACCCAGTCCAAAAAAAAAGTGGCACGAAAATTCAATGATTTTGATGTACAGTGGGGGCGGAAATCCTATACACTCTCCTCCGTCCCTTATATTTGGCTTATTTAAGGTGGTGCTCCTAGAAACTAGAAACCAGTATAGAAAGTGTTGCGGAGAGGTTGCCAAGGCAAAGGCATTAAGCACGGCAAGGAAAGGGCACGGCAAAGGCAGGCAAGGAAACAGGAAGAGGAATCAGCAAGGCAGGGGTAGGCAAGGCATGGGAGGCACAGGCATGGGAGGCAAGGGCATAGTAGGCAGGCACCAGAAAAGGCTTAGGAAGGGTAGGCAAAGGCACGGTCAGTGCTGGCAAGGCAATGGAACGGCAAGGCAGAGGGGTGCCTGACTTTAATAGAAAATCTCCCCCCCTACAACTCAAAGATTGCGTATACTCAATATATCTAAGATAAGTATCATATTAGTCCAGGAGTATAGAAAATATTGAGGTGCAAATATTTCAAATTCAATATCTCAAATAGCACGGCAAGGAAAGGGCAAAGGCAGGCAAGGAAACAGGAAGAGGAATCAGCAAGGCAGGGGTAGGCAAGGCATGGAAGGCACAGGCAAGGGCATAGTAGGCAGGCACCAGAAAAGGAATAGGAAGGGTTGTAAGAGGAATCAGCAAGGCGGGGGTAGGCAAGGCATGGGAGGCACAGGCAAAGGCAAATGCAGGCACCAGAAAAGGCATGGGAAGGGTAGGCAAAGGCAACAGGAAGAGCAATCGGTAGGCAGGGGTAGGCAAGGCGCTCATATACTCGCAATCCCTGCCCGTTGCGACCCAGCGCTGCTTAAGCAAAAGTTTAGCTGGGCGAACTCCTGATTTTACCTAACCTTTCCGATCCAACGCATTTATAAGTAATTTCTCGTGCTTGGTATTTTTAGCTTGAAAAAAAGTT
The DNA here is from genome assembly GCA_030067915.1 of Hydractinia echinata. Taxonomy (NCBI): domain Eukaryota; kingdom Metazoa; phylum Cnidaria; class Hydrozoa; order Anthoathecata; family Hydractiniidae; genus Hydractinia; species Hydractinia echinata. Next base: position 48,919 of record JASGCC010000459.1, on the reverse strand, counting down.
GCGCCAAAAGAGTATATTTCGATCGCCTAAAACCACGTGTTCCAGTTTGTACAATCAAAGCAAAAAATGTTTGTGTTTGGAAAGATTCACGTGATCCATTCTGTCCAATCAAATAAAAAATGTTTGTTTTTGGAAAATTTACCAGAGCGCTTCTGTATTAGCAAATTCCCAGTTTCAGACGCAATATTTCACGGGCCAATGACATTACTTTTTGTTTATAATCTGACGAATTAGAAACTGCTCAAATGTAAATAAACATGGTAATGACAGCAACATTAAAAAGTCAAGAATTAGAAATAATCAGAGAAGTCCACGATAAAGGCAAAAAAGTTTAGTAAAAAACGCCTTTTTTGGTTTCTTGTGCCTAGCAGGTTTATCACCACAAAACTTTTTACCATAAAGTGATAGATCTATTACAAAAACAAAGCATTTTGGGCTCTATAAATGAAAGTGATAAATGTACGTAATTCCCCTCTACGACTCAAAAGATTACCTATTATACTCAATATAGCTAATATCATATACTTATGAATACCTGCTTGTTGTAGATGCAAGATAATTATATTTTTCCTAGCCCTGTCCAGGATTTGAACCTGGATCTCTCATTTGCATGAGTGTCATAGCCATTAGACCAACAGGGCATGAATATATATATATGAAAAACTTTACATGTGCATCTTATATATGCTCACATAGCCTTTTTACTAACTAGACAGGGGTACCTGGCGTTGAAATGTCTGGTTTAGTCGCAAGTAACTGTAACACCCGTCGTTAAACGTCTGGTGTAGAGCGATTTATACGTTTTGTAAACTGTGCTACACATTCATGTGGAGCGCTTTAGTACAAGTATGCAGTATATCATAAATTATGTGAACCACACACAACAGTAAGATGTTTCAGGTGTAATATATTTTTCAAATAATAACTTTTCTTCAAAAATACAGTTTATATGTTGTGCCCATCTTAGCGAATTTCTCAAAACTTAAAAGTGAATTTCAATCCAGGGTGAGCGCTTAGTATAGGTAAACAATGTTGCACATCCATATAGGTTTAATACCATTTCAAACATAAAATTAGCGCAACTTCTGTTAAATAGAAACACAGGTAACAGCTTGCTGTTAACACTGGGCTGAGTGATTTGCACAGGTATACTGTTTCGCACATACGTTTCGGCATAATACCCATTTCCAAAAAACTATCCTAACTTCGGTTCAAACAAACAGACAGTTAACAAGCTGTTGTTATCCTACGCACCTAAAACAATTTTACTTTGTGGAAAATTTTGTAACATTTAAAAATAAAAATACAGTTTATAACCTGTTTTTACCCTCTTAAAGCAAAAAAAAACTGCAATATTTTATGGGAAAAGTTTATTTCCTGACGTGTGTACAATATATATAGCTAGCTACAATCGTCCACGAAAATATAGCTGTCTATTCCCCCTTAATGTTAAGAACTGCCCTTTTGTGGCTAAGCAACGTAAACAATTACACGTGACATAGCTGTATATAAACATTGATCACGAGTGAGAACAGAACGTACTATCTGCAAAATATCTAGCTGGCTATGTTTGGCCATTTTGTGGACGATTGTAGCTAGAACAAGCTGTATGATGGGACATTCCTACAGAGTAGAATTATCTCACTCACTGTGTAGTATATATGTATAATAGCTAGCTAGAGGATAGGCAGAAAATCTTTCTCAAAGAATTTTTCTATGCTAGCTATGTTGCTGATTTTATGCCAGCAAAAATAGCAATTTATTGCTAGCTACATGGGTAGTTCTATCCCAGCTAAGTAGTTAATTTTATGCAAGCTTTGTAGCTAGTTTTATGCTAGCTATATGGCATTGTTTGTTGGTTTTTATGCTAGATAACTCTTACAGTAGCTAGGTAGCTAAATGCTATCTAAGTTCTATTATTATTCTATCTAAATCTGCAGTTTTAAGCTAGCTAGCTTTAGGTGTGAGTGAGAATAAGAATGGGTTCATTACATGTAAAAATAGTGATATACTAGCGACCTAAACATACCCTTTCTTCGTTTTCATGAACAAGCCCTTCCTCCGTCGGCTGCGATATAGCTAGCTTAGATTAACGGAAGTTTGAGTTTGAGGCGCTATGTTATCCGAGAAAAAGTCACATGATATTAGTCAAAGTGACCATATATCACATGGCTAAAGCTAACTTAATCTCAACTGGAAATCCCCACTAGCCCATCTTTAAAAATAACAAAAGCACTCCATCGCCGTACCTTATATTTTGTTTAGCTTTAGCCATGTGATATATGGTCACTTTGACTAATATCATGTGACTTTTTCTCGGATAACATAGCGCCTCAAACTCAAACTTCCGTTAATCTAAGCTAGCTATATCGCAGCCGACGGAGGAAGGGCTTGTTCATGAAAACGAAGAAAGGGTATGTTTAGGTCGCTAGTATATCACTATTTTTTACATGTAATGAACCCATTCTTATTCTCACTCACACCTAAAGCTAGCTAGCTTAAAACTGCAGATTTAGATAGAATAATAATAGAACTTAGATAGCATTTAGCTACCTAGCTACTGTAAGAGTTATCTAGCATAAAAACCAACAAACAATGCCATATAGCTAGCATAAAACTAGCTACAAAGCTTGCATAAAATTAACTACTTAGCTGGGATAGAACTACCCATGTAGCTAGCAATAAATTGCTATTTTTGCTGGCATAAAATCAGCAACATAGCTAGCATAGAAAAATTCTTTGAGAAAGATTTTCTGCCTATCCTCTAGCTAGCTATTATACATATATACTACACAGTGAGTGAGATAATTCTACTCTGTAGGAATGTCCCATCATACAGCTTGTTCTAGCTACAATCGTCCACAAAATGGCCAAACATAGCCAGCTAGATATTTTGCAGATAGTACGTTCTGTTCTCACTCGTGATCAATGTTTATATACAGCTATGTCACGTGTAATTGTTTACGTTGCTTAGCCACAAAAGGGCAGTTCTTAACATTAAGGGGGAATAGACAGCTATATTTTCGTGGACGATTGTAGCTAGCTATATATATTGTACACACGTCAGGAAATAAACTTTTCCCATAAAATATTGCAGTTTTTTTTTGCTTTAAGAGGGTAAAAACAGGTTATAAACTGTATTTTTATTTTTAAATGTTACAAAATTTTCCACAAAGTAAAATTGTTTTAGGTGCGTAGGATAACAACAGCTTGTTAACTGTCTGTTTGTTTGAACCGAAGTTAGGATAGTTTTTTGGAAATGGGTATTATGCCGAAACGTATGTGCGAAACAGTATACCTGTGCAAATCACTCAGCCCAGTGTTAACAGCAAGCTGTTACCTGTGTTTCTATTTAACAGAAGTTGCGCTAATTTTATGTTTGAAATGGTATTAAACCTATATGGATGTGCAACATTGTTTACCTATACTAAGCGCTCACCCTGGATTGAAATTCACTTTTAAGTTTTGAGAAATTCGCTAAGATGGGCACAACATATAAACTGTATTTTTGAAGAAAAGTTATTATTTGAAAAATATATTACACCTGAAACATCTTACTGTTGTGTGTGGTTCACATAATTTATGATATACTGCATACTTGTACTAAAGCGCTCCACATGAATGTGTAGCACAGTTTACAAAACGTATAAATCGCTCTACACCAGACGTTTAACGACGGGTGTTACAGTTACTTGCGACTAAACCAGACATTTCAACGCCAGGTACCCCTGTCTAGTTAGTAAAAAGGCTATGTGAGCATATATAAGATGCACATGTAAAGTTTTTCATATATATATATTCATGCCCTGTTGGTCTAATGGCTATGACACTCATGCAAATGAGAGATCCAGGTTCAAATCCTGGACAGGGCTAGGAAAAATATAATTATCTTGCATCTACAACAAGCATTAGCTATATTGAGTATAATAGGTAATCTTTTGAGTCGTAGAGGGGGAATTACGTACATTTATCACTTTCATTTATAGAGCCCAAAATGTTTTGTTTTTGTAATAGATCTATCACTTTATGGTAAAAAGTTTTGTGGTGATAAACCTGCTAGGCACAAGAAACCAAAAAAGGCGTTTTTTACTAAACTTTTTTGCCTTTATCGTGGACTTCTCTGATTATTTCTAATTCTTGACTTTTTAATGTTGCTGTCATTACCATGTTTATTTACATTTGAGCAGTTTCTAATTCGTCAGATTATAAACAAAAAGTAATGTCATTGGCCCGTGAAATATTGCGTCTGAAACTGGGAATTTGCTAATACAGAAGCGCTCTGGTAAATTTTCCAAAAACAAACATTTTTTATTTGATTGGACAGAATGGATCACGTGAATCTTTCCAAACACAAACATTTTTTGCTTTGATTGGACAAACTGGAACACGTGGTTTAGGCGATCGAAATATACTCTTTTGGCGCAACTTTTTTTCAAGCTAAAAATACCAAGCACGAGAAATTACTTATAAATGCGTTGGATCGGAAAGGTTAGGTAAAATCAGGAGTTCGCCCAGCTAAACTTTTGCTTAAGCAGCGCTGGGTCGCAACGGGCAGGGATTGCGAGTATATGAGCGCCTTGCCTACCCCTGCCTACCGATTGCTCTTCCTGTTGCCTTTGCCTACCCTTCCCATGCCTTTTCTGGTGCCTGCATTTGCCTTTGCCTGTGCCTCCCATGCCTTGCCTACCCCCGCCTTGCTGATTCCTCTTACAACCCTTCCTATTCCTTTTCTGGTGCCTGCCTACTATGCCCTTGCCTGTGCCTTCCATGCCTTGCCTACCCCTGCCTTGCTGATTCCTCTTCCTGTTTCCTTGCCTGCCTTTGCCCTTTCCTTGCCGTGCTATTTGAGATATTGAATTTGAAATATTTGCACCTCAATATTTTCTATACTCCTGGACTAATATGATACTTATCTTAGATATATTGAGTATACGCAATCTTTGAGTTGTAGGGGGAGATTTTCTATTAAAGTCAGGCACCCCTCTGCCTTGCCGTTCCATTGCCTTGCCAGCACTGACCGTGCCTTTGCCTACCCTTCCTATGCCTTTTCTGGTGCCTGCCTACTATGCCCTTGCCTCCCATGCCTGTGCCTCCCATGCCTTGCCTCCCCCTGCCTTGCTGATTCCTCTTCCTGTTTCCTTGCCTGCCTTTGCCGTGCCCTTTCCTTGCCGTGCTTAATGCCTTTGCCTTGGCAACCTCTCCGCAACACTTTCTATACTGGTTGCGGAGCAAAGCGGAGCCTATTTCCTCATTATTGCGGAGCGCAGCGGAGTGCGCGCTAGCGCACGGAGCGCAGCGGAGCTATTTTCCTCGTTCCCATAAATATATTAGAGCGTGACGTATTTCCGTGATTTTCTCCCAATACATCAAAATTTCAAAACGTCGGCGTTTTTGGACCCATTTTTGCCCCACTTATCCAACTTTTTTTTAAGGTCATTTCTTCCGTGAAAATCTGGTTGATCGAGACACGCCGTTTTCAGTTGAGATCAGGTCGGCACAGAGCTTTAGCCACGGTCACTCTTACTAATATCACGTGACATTTCTCCAGATACATAGCGCTTGAAATGAAAATTGCGTTGATATGGCCATATTGGCTTGTTGGTCGTAATGGACGGAAGGGCATTTTCAAGAACCGAAGAAAGGGTATGTTTAGCTAGCTAATATATCACTATTTTTTTACATGTAATGATCCCCTTCTTCGCCTTTCTCACACCTAAAGCTAGCTAGTATAAAACTGCCGACTTAGCTGGAATAATAATAGAACTTAGATAGCATATAGCTAAAGCTACCTAGCTACTTCTTGTTTGCTCATTTTTATGCTAACTAGCTAGCATAAAAAAGACCAAACAGTGCCATATAGCTACCATAATACACTAGCTACAAAGCTAGCATAGAATTAACTACTTAACTGGGATAAAACTACCAATGTAGCTAACATAAAATTAGCTATTTTTGTTGCATAAAATCAGCTACATAATAGCAGCATAGAAAAATTCTTTTGGACAGATTTTCTAACTATACATATACTACACAGTGAGTGAGATAATTCTACTCTGTAGGAATGTCCCATCACATAGCTTGTTCTAGCTACAATCATCCACAAAATTTCTTGTCTCTGCTGGCAATTTTATTCCAAAAACCAAGAACTAAAAAGTTTAGAAAGTCAGCAAAAAAAGAACATAGCTAGCTAGCTAGATATTTTGCAGATAGTACGTTCATAAAGGTATGTCACGTGTAATCGTTTACCTTGCTGAGCCACAAAGGTCAGTGTTAAACATGAGGGGGAATGGAGAGCCATATTTTTGTGGATGATTGTAGTTATATATATAATTGTACGCACGTCTAGGAAATGTTTCATCAAATCGAAGATGAAACCGTTTGATCGATTACCATGAAGCACGTGGGAACTTTGTTTTTTATACGATTCATTATACGATTCAATTGAGAGGGGCATCTAAAATTTTTCGCTTGCGAACCTAGGGGACTCAGTCCCACGCTCCGCAACACTTTCTATACTAGTATTTATATAAGCCAAATTAAAGGGACGGAAGAGAGTATATAGGATTTCCGCACCTATACATCAAAATTTTTTAATTTTGGTAAATTTTTGACAGGGTTGCCCAGTAGTTTAATCTGGTCATTCTTTGCGTAAACTCCTGATTGAGCGAGACAACGTGAATTTAGCGCGGCGATGGAGTTTTTGTTGTTTTTTAAATATGGCGACGATGTGAGAAGGACCACGAGAATTTTACTTGAGAAAAACCACGAGAATTTTACTGGAAAAGTTTACCTTTTATATCTATCAATCTCAGGTAGTAATATCCTTATTTAATTCTCATTAGATATACTTTATCTTAAGTTATTAACTTTTAGTGCTTGCTTCTTTTCGTTATATATGGAAACTTTGTCCAGCGTAGCTCTACCTAGCTAGGTAGCTATAAAGAAAGCTGAAGGGAATTTTTCATTGAATACCTAGCTAACAACCTAGCTAGCTAGCTAGCTATCTATGTAGTAGCTAGTATATCATTATTTTTTACATGCAATGAACCCCTTTTTAGCCTCTACCTAGCTAATAATGCAAAGCCTTCGAAAGATTTACACCTCTTCTTAAGAGGCCGCCATCAAAAATATGTTATGTTCACGTCCACCGACCGACTCGCTTGTGGTAATAAAAACCCGAGTCGGCAAGTCGGAAAAAATCGGACCGCCCGACCGACTCATATCATTTTTACAGGAACTTCAGGATGCGAACATATAACATATTTTGATGATAGCCTAAAGCTAGCTAACAGACTTATATTGATATTTTCTAGCCTATGTATTAGCTAGCTAGCTAGTGCTATAGTTCCACATACTAGGTAGCTAGCAGACACCTTCAGTGAGATATTTCTTGCCATAGCTAGTTAGCTACATACGTTTGGACTATGGTTTTGATATATATATATGAACAACATTTGCTAGCTATGTTTGCACGTATTTTTTCTGTTGTACATTAGCTATATGTATAAAAGTTTCTTAATGTTGGAGATTTCTAAAAATTTGGTCTTTCTGAGCCTAAGGTTTCTTATAAAGTGGTTTCTTATATAAAAACAAACATGTATATAATCGTTTACAAAAAATGAAGGTGACCGATTAATTAAACGATACAAAGCGTGTTTTAAGGAATCTGTTCAAAATAAGGGCCACTAAAAATTTTCGCTTGCGAACCTAGGGGGCTCAGTCCCACGCTCCGCAACACTTTCTATACTGGTTGCGGAGCGTAGTGAAGGGGAGCGCCAGCGAGCCGAGCGCAGCGAAGCTATTTTCCTCGTTCCCATAAATATATTAGAGCGTGACGAATTTCCGCGTTTTCCCCTACTACATCAAATTTTGAAAAGTAGGCGTATACACCCACTTACCCAACTTTTTTTTGTGGTCATTTCTTTAAAATGTTCCGTGAAAATCTGGTTGGTCGAGACATACGCCGTTTTTAGTGGAGATCAAGTCGGCATACAGCTTTAGCCATGTGATTCATTGGTCACTCTTACTAATATCACGTGACATTTCCTCACATACATAGCGCTTCAAATGAAAATTGTGTTGATGGCCATATTGGCTTGTTGGACGTAATGGACGTAAGGGCATTTTCAAGAAAACGAAGAAAGGGTATGTTTAGCTAATATATCACTATTTTTTACATGTAATGAGCCCCTTTATAGCCCCACTCACACCTAAAGCTAGCTAGTATAAAACTGCCGACTTAGCTGGAATAATAACAGAACTTAGATAGCATATAGCTAGCTAGCTTTTTAAGACTTTTAGCTGGTTATAAAATGGAGCAAACATAGCTAGCTATAAACATATAGCTAGCATAAAAAACTAGCTACAAAGCTAGCATAAAATTAACTACTTAGCTGGGATAAAACAACCAATATTGCTAGCATAAAATTAGCTATTTTTGCTGGAATAAAATCAGCAAAATAGCTAGCTCTAGCTAAGCATAGATAGAAAAATTCTTTCAGACAGATTTTCTAGCTATAGCTAGCTAGCTTTACATATACTACACAGTGTGTGAGATAATTCTACTCTTTGGGAAATGTCCCGTCACATAGCTTGTTCTAGCTACAACTGTGCACAAAATTTGTTTTCTCTGGCAATTTTATACCAAAAACCAAGAACCGTAAAGTTTAGCAAAGTCAACAAAAGAACATAGCTAGCTGTAGTTACATATTCTGTAAATAGTACGTTACGTTCCCACTCATGATCAACTTTTTTAACCCTGTCGCTGAGCATACACCAGTACGGCTCAAGTTACAGAAACGGAAATTATTTCAATATATATATATATATATATATATATATCAGGAAACTTTTTTAACGTCTACAACATCGAAGTGTTTATAATTCTGACAAGTGGTTCTCGTGCAATCATCAACACTTACTAAAAATCTTCAAATAAATATATATATATAGAATAATTTCATGATAAAGAAATATTTTACGTTTTGTAACTTGACCCGAACTGTACACTGCCTTGCTGACTCCTCTTCCTGTTTCCTTGCCTGCCTATGCTGAGCCTTTTCCTTGCCGTGCTCAATGCCTTTGCCTTGCTTGTGCCTCCCATGCCTTGCCTACCCCTGTCTTACTGATTCCTCTTCCTGTTTCCTTGTCTGCCTTTGCCGTGCCCTTTGCCATGCCTTGTTTCCTTGCTTGCCTTTGCCGTGCCCTGTCCTTGCCGTGCTTCATGCCTTTGCCTTGGAAACCTCTCCGCAACACTTTCTATACTAGTCCTCGTTCCCATAAATATATTAGAGTGTGACGAATTTCCGCGTTTTCCCCTAATACATCAAATTTTGAAAACGTAGGCGTATACACCCACTTACCCAACTTTTTTTTGTGGTCATTTCTTTAAAATGTTCCGTGAAAATCTGGTTGGTCAAGACATACGCCGTTTTTAGTGGAGATCAAGTCGGCATGCAGCTTTAGCCATGTGATTCATTGGTCACTCTTACTAATATCACGTGACATTTCCTCACATACATAGCGCTTCAAATGAAAATTGCGTTGATGGCCATATTGGCTTGTTGGACGTAATGGACGGAAGGGCATTTTCAAGAAAACGAAGAAAGGGTATGTTTAGCTAATATATCACTATTTTTTACATGTAATGAGCCCCTTTCTAGCCCCACTCACACCTAAAGCTAGCTAGTATAAAACTGCTGACTTAGCTGGAATAATAACAGAACTTAGATAACATGTAGCTAAGCTAGCTACTACTTGTTCTTTGCTCTTTTTTTTTCTAGCTAGCTCGCATAAAAAAGAGCAAACAGTGTCATATAGCTAGCATAAAAAAGCTACAAAGCTAGCATAAAATTAACTACTTAGCTGGGATAAAACTACCAATGTAGCTAGCATAAAATTAGCTTTTTTGCTGGCATAAAATCAGCAAAATAGCTATAGCTAGCTAGCATAGAAAAATTCTTTCAGACAGATTTTCTAGCTATAGCTAGCTAGCTTTACATATACTACACAGTGTGTGAGATAATTCTACTCTCTGGGAAATGTCCCGTCACATAGCTTGTTGTAGCTACAATGTGCACAAAATTTGTTGTCTCTGGCAATTTTATACCAAAAACCAAGAACCATAAAGTTTAGCAAAGTCAGCAAAAGAACATAGCTAGCTATAGTTACGTTACGTTCCCACTTATGATCAACTTTTTAACCCTGTCGCTGAGCATACACCAGTGCGGCTCAAGTTACAGAAACGGAAATTATTTCAATATATATAGCTATATATCAGGAAACCTTTTTAAGGTGTTCATCACCGAGGCATTTATATAAATTCTGACAAGTGGTTCTCGTGCAATCATCAACACCTACTGAAAATGTTCAAATATATATATATATATCATTCATTTTTTGGGTAATAATTTCCCGATAAAGAAATATTTTCCGTTTTTGTAACTTGACCCGAACTGTACACTGATGTCAGACACCATTCTTTTTCTGTTTAACCTTTTTTTAGCATTTCTAATTTATGCCCTGAACTTTTACACCAATGCGGGATATCAAGCTTAAGTCCAGTAGCCTAATTAATTGCTATTATTTTGAAGTTTCTGTTCAGTTAGAAATAAGAATTTTTTATCCTATTGCCATGCAGGGTCACAACGGCTGTTTCTGCTGTTTTATTTAAACCGAAGTTACCGTAAAGTTTTTTTTGAAAGTATTACGCCTATCCGATTTCACGATTAATTTTTGATCTTGCACAAGAACTTTTCCCATAAAATATTGCAGGATTCTTTTTCTTTAGGAGTGTAAAAACAGGTTTTAAACTGTGTTTTTATTTTCAAATGTTACAAAAACTTTTCCGCAAAATAAAATTGCTGAATGATTGTTTTAGCTGTGTAGGATAACAACAGGGTGTTTACTGTCTGTTTATTTGAACCGAAGTTAGGATAGTTTTTTGGAAAGGGGTATTATGTCGAAACGTATATGTGCGCCACAGTATATCTGTACTAATCACTCAGCTAGTGTTAACGACAAGCTATTACCTGTGTTTCTATTTAACAGAAGTTGTGTTAAAAGTTTTTTTGAAAGGGTTTGTTTACCTATACTAATGGTGCACCACAGATTAAAGTACATAATATATTTTAAGTTTCACCCGGGAACATTTTGTGAAAAATAAAAAAGGTTTGCTGACTGTTTTCGCTATGACATGGCACAATATGTAAATTTTGTTTTTATTCCAGCTAAAGTTAAAGGAAATATATTTTCTGAATCTGAAAATATAATTACACCCGAAACACCTTAAATGTTGTGTGTTTCACTCGATTTACGATATACTGCACACCTGTACTAAGGCGCTCCACCTGAATGTGTGGTACAGTTTACAATTTGTATTAACTGTTCCATCAAGCGTTTTACGCCAGGTAACACAGTTACTTGTGGCTTAACCAGCATTTCTCAAAAGTTTATTTAACTAGGCTGTGTGCTGTAAATTCCTAAGTGTATATAATATTCACTTGTAAAGTTTTGTATATATATATATATTTATGCCCTGCTGGTCTAATGGCTATGACACTCATGCAAATGAGAGATCCAGGTTCAAATCCTGGACAGGGCTAGGAAAAACATACTTATCTTGCACCTATGATATTAGCTATATTGAGTATAATAGGTAATCTTTGAGTCGTAGAGGGGGGAGTTGCATACATTTATCACTTTCATTTATAGAGCCCATGTTTTTTGTAATAGATCTATCATCTTTATGGTAAAAAGTTTTGTGTTGATAAACCTGGTAGGCACAAGAAACCAAAAAAGGCGTTTTTTAATATATTTTTTTGCCTTTCTCGTGGGCTTCTCTGATTATTTCTATATCTTGACTTTTTAATGTTGTAGTCATTGGAACCAAGTTAATCTCAGATTTATCAAAAAATGATATGGCGTTATGACCGATTGTTTAAATACTTGTATTGGCACATAATTCAGCTAACATGATTCACTGTATATTGACCTGAGATAAATTTGAGACTTTTTTTTGAGATATTGAATTTGAAAGATTTTCACCTCAATATTTTCTATACTCCTGGACTAATATGATACTTATCTTAGATATATTGAGTATACGCAATCTTTGAGTTGTAGGGGGGAGATTTTCTATTAAAGTCAGGCACCCCTGCCTTGCCGTTCCATTGCCTTGCCAGCACTGACCGTGCCTTTGCCTACCCTTCCTATGCCTTTTCTGGTGCCTGCCTACTCTGCCGTTGCCTGTGCCTCCCATGCCTTGCCTACCCCTGCCTTGCTGATTCCTCTTCCTGTTTCCTTGCCTGCCTTTGCCGTGCCCTTTCCTTGCCGTGCTTAATTTAATGCCTTTGCCTTGGCAACCTCTCCGCAACACTTTCTATATTGATAAACTGGTTTCTTATAAAAACAAACATGTATATAATCGTTTACAAAAAATGAAGGTGACCGATTAATTAAACGATACAAAGCGTGTTTTAAGGAATCTGTTCGAAATAAGGGCCACTAAAAATTTTCGCTTGCGAACCTAGGGGGCTCAGTCCCACGCTCCGCAACACTTTCTATATTGATTGCGGAGCAAAGCGGAGCCCATTTCCTCATTAAATAAGCCAAATATTAGTGAAAATGAAGGACGGTGGAGAGTATATAGCATTTCTATACGATTTCCGCGCGTCGCCCCCCTATACATCAAAAATATGAAAAATTCTGCCGTTTTGGGTCAGTTTCCCAGCGATGTAATATGGTGATTCTTTGGTACATTTGTTAGTGAGCGAGGCAACATGTTTTTTGCGTAGCACGGCGATGGAGTTTTTGTTGTTTTTAAATATGGTACCAAGGGAAAATCGGACGCAAGGACAATTTCAAGAAAACGAAGAAAGTGTATGGAGCTAGCTGGCAAATATATTAATATTTTTTTTACATTTGATGAACTCCTTCTTAGCCTTACTCACACCTAAAGCTCGCTAGGATAAATCTGCCGACTTAGCTGGAATAATATTAGAACTTTAGATAGATATAGCTAGCTACTTTTTTATTGAGTTGTTATAGCTACAGCTAGCATAAAAATGAACAGAATTTTCTACACAGTTACCTAGCTATACATATACTACACACTGAGTGAGATAATTCTATTCTGTGTTCTGTAGGAATGCTCTATCACAAAGCTTGTTCTAGCTACAATCGTCCACAAAATTTGTTTTCTCTGGCAATTTTATACCAGAAACCAGGAACCAAAAGGTTTAGCAAAGTCAGGAAAAGAACATAGCTAGCTACATATTTTTCACGTGTAATCGTTAACTCTGCTCAGCCACAAAGGGCACTTTTTAACATTGAGGGGAATGGAGAGACATATTTTTATGGACGATTGTAGCTAGCTATATTGTACGCACATCAGGAAATAAACTTTTTTTGCATACACCAGGTGTGGGTGTGGGTCAAGTTACAAAAAAGGAAATTATTTTAATTCTATATATATCAGGAAACTTTTTCAACATCTAAATTTGTTATTACTGAGGCGTTTTAAATTCTCATGTAATTGTCAACATGTATTGAAAATCTTTAAATATATTCATTATTTTTATTTAATTTCCTGATATGTATATATATATACAAATAATGTCACGGTAATTTCTGTTTCTGTAACTTGACATGAACTTTCACCAATGTGGGATATCAAGCTTCAGTCCAGCTCTAGCTAGGTAGCAAGCTAGCCTAATTAATTTTATTCTTTTAAAGTTTTTGTTCAGTTTGGAATAAGAGCTTTTTATCCTACTGTCATGAAAATAAACATATATAACTGCTGTTTGATTTTTACCTGGACTGGGTAACAACGGGCTGTTTATTTAAGCTGAGGTTGCAATAAAGTTTTTATGGAAAATGTGTTACGCCTATGTGATGTCACGATTAATTTTTGATGTAAAACAGGTTATAAAGTGTGTTTTTATTTTTAAATGTTACAAAACGTTTTTCACAAAATAAAATTGCTGAGTGATAGTTTTAGTTGCATAGGGTAACAATAGGCTGTTTTATGTCTGTATATTTGAACCAAAGTTAGGATAGTTTTTTGGAAATTTGGAAATGGAAATATTATGCTGCAACGTATGTGTGACACAGTTAATCACTCAGCCCAGTGTTAATGACAAACTGTTACCTGTGTTTCTATTTAACAGAAGTTGCGCTAAAGTTTTTTTGAAAGGGTTTGTTTACCTATACTTATGGCTCACCATAGACTAAAGTACATATATATTTTAAGTTTCATCGGGAACATTTTGTGAAAAGGTTTGCTGACTTTTTTCGCTATGACATGGCACAATATGTAAATTGTGTTTTTATTCCAGCTTAAGTTGAAGGAAAGATATTTTCTGAAAAATATAATTACACCCAGAACACCTTAAATGTTGTGCGTGTTTCACTCGATTTACGATATACTGCGTACCTGTACTAAGGCGTTCCACCTGAATGTGTGGTACAGTTTACAATTTGTATTAATTGTTTCACCAAGCGTTTTACGCCAGGTAACACAGTTACTTGTGGCTTAACCAGCATTTCTCAAAAGTTTAATTAACTAGGCTGTGTGCTGTAAATTCCTAAGTGTATATAATACTCACCTGTAAAGTTTCGTATATATATATATATTTATTTATGCCCTGCTGGTCTAATGGCTATGACACTCATGCAAATGAGAGATCCAGCTTCAAATCCTGGACAGGGCTAGGAAAAACATAATTATCTTGCACCTACAACAACCTGATATAAATTTGAGACTTTTTTTTGAGATATTGAATTTGAAATATTTGCACCACAATATTTTCTATACTCCTGGACTAATATGATACTTATCTTAGATATATTGAGTATACGCAATCTTTGAGTTGTAGGGGGGAGATTTTCTATTAAAGTCAGGAACCCTGCCTTGCCGTTCCATTGCCTTGCCAGCACTGACCGTGCCTTTGCCTACCCTTCCTATGCCTTTTCTGGTGCCTGCCTACCATGCCCTTGCCTGTGTCTCCCATGCCTTGCCTACCCCTGCCTTGCTGATTCCTCTTCCTGTTTCCTTGCCTGCCTATGCCGTGCCTTTTCATTGTCGTGCTCAATGCCTTTGCCTTGCCTGTGCCTCCCATGCCTTGCCTACCCCTGCCTTACTGATTCCTCTTCCTGTTTCCTTGCCTGCCTTTGCCGTGCCCTTTCCTTGCCGTGCTTAATGCCTTTGCCTTGGCAACCTCTCCGCAACACTTTCTATATTGATTTTTGATTCGTAAAATCAGAAGATTGGAAATGTGTTATAACTTGTGAAGGTTTTGGTAAACATAACATTCGAATTAGAAACAATTGTTAATTTTCTTGAAAAGATGGGCTGATTCTTTTGTTGAGAAAAGATACAAAAAATGGAGGCATCTTTTACGACACTGGTTGGATCTCGGGTTTGGCACGTGTATCAAAAATCAACATGGAAAAAGCCAAGAAAAGATGAATCATTGAGTTTCAAGAAAGAAACTAATCTTGTTGCATTAAGATTTGATCCTCACTCCATTGCTTTCACCAGAAAATCAATAGAGTATTTAGTACCAGTTACAGTCGGACATATCCCCTTGCAGATTTCAAGACATATGTGTACTACTTTTTGAAAAAAGGGGGAAAAATGGAAGCAAAGGTGTACTGTGAAAGAAGCGAAGAATCTCCGATCCCGAAAGAAGGTTTAGAAATCGTAACACAGGTAACATTTAAAATTTGCGATGAAAAGAAACGCTATCTTTCAAGACTGGTTAAATGGGTTCAAAAGAACTACAAGTCACCAAATATTGGATTCGAAAATGTTGATCTTGGCGAACAGTAGATGTTTAGACGACGGGGAAAATATGATAATTTAATTTAATTTCTTTTTGGAAAGAAAAGTCAAGGGAATACTCTTTCTTTTCTTTTTTTTCGGATTGTTTTAAGTCAAACGTTCCACCACCACACCACCTTTGGATATGTATAAGTGAGCATTAGGGGGACAGTAAAATTAAAATGCATCATTAACATAAACCGACTCAAAGATTCAATATGTGAAGAAAACATTGATAAAAAATTAAGGTTAAAAACTTTTGCGAAGTTAAATGCGAAAAACCAAAAATTACAACGTGGGGCAAGACATTATTACAAAGTAAGGCAGCTTTAAAAATTATAAAGTGGTGCAATGATGAATTACAAAATGGGGCAGCTTCGAAATTACAAAGTGGGAAAAAGTTATTACGAATTGGGGCAGGCAGTACAAAGTGGGGAGGATCTTACAGAACGTGACAATTATTACAAAGTCGGGCATAACAACATCAAAGGCTTACAGAAATAGTTGGTACACTTAAAGAATTGCCATTTGCTGGAATGTAAATCATAGTATTTGACGATCTCTAACAATTACCACCTATCAACCAACGACCTATTTATGCAGGATATAAGGATGCATTATTTAACATTTCATTTTTGTGGCGCATGTTTCGAAAGAGGCGATACTGTTTTTATAGAACCCTG
The DNA here is from genome assembly GCA_030067915.1 of Hydractinia echinata. Lineage (NCBI taxonomy): Eukaryota > Metazoa > Cnidaria > Hydrozoa > Anthoathecata > Hydractiniidae > Hydractinia > Hydractinia echinata. The sequence goes on along the minus strand of JASGCC010000459.1, from coordinate 32,413 downwards.
ATCTTTATATATGTTTAAAGATCAGGGTTGGTAATTTTGACAAGGAAGTTGAAATATATTGCTGTCAAAATTTATTATGCCAGTTCTCCCAAATTATGCAACTAATGCTATACACATATGGGCTGAAAACTTCCCTGTCGAACTGCATAATGCCCAAAATGTTGAATTACATTGAAAAAGATTTGCATAAATTGCATGCTATAGATATTTTGCCTAAAAATGTTAAAGAAAAGTTAATTGAAAAAGTTATGTCTCGTAGTAAAATGCAAACAGGTGGGCTTGCAACTGTTTTTTGCTGAAAATCGGTGCTCCTGTATGCCGACTTCGAATATAGATGTTCTTGATAAACTAAGCAATGGACAAATAGGAAGTGTAGTTCATTTGCAAATCGACAAAGGCAAAGTTTGATTTATTGATGTAAAATTTGATGATGAAACAGCTGGTACAAAAGGTACAAAAGCTATATGTTTTGGTCATATAGGTAGAATATTAAAATCAGTTCCATTTAAGCAAATTGTAGTCAACATCCATATCCATCCCAACAAATCCAATTCGTCAGTGATTAAGCGCATGCAATTCCCTTTAATGTTAACATGGGCATGTACTGTTGACAAGGTTCAAGGCAAGCAATTCAAGTGAAGCTGTAATTAGTTTTGAATTTGAATCGCCTTTTCAAACAAAGGCGATTCAATTTTGGCCAGATGTATGTTGGTCTAAGTAGAGTTATGTCACTCAATGGATTGTACTTGATTGGTAACTACAACCCTAAAGCTATCCAGTCAGATCCTAAAGCCGCGCATGAATATCAACTGTTGAGAGATCATTATGTCCTGAAACCTGTGGATGACTGCAAAGAACTTTCTTCTAATTCCCTTACAGTTTGTTTATTGAATGAAATATCCTTAAGTAAACATGCTCCAGATATTTTGAATGACGCTTCTATCATAAATACTGACATTCTTTCTTTGACAGAGACTCGGTTTGCTTTAGAAGAGAGCACAAATAATATTGATGAGTTATTTTTTAATAGTTTTAAGGATTTACACAATATAGCAACTGATAAGTTTTGCAATCTCATATAATGATATTAGATAGATACGAAGTGCCTGGGGACACCTTACTCAGTGCCAAAAAACCTGGCGAACGACTGGACGAGGCCATTAATATTGTGCTAGTATATAAAAAGTGCACAATGAGGAATGAGATTTCTTCTACATTATCAATCATTTAAACTCTCATATTGAAAGCAATGTCCACATTATATTAGGAGACTTCAATATGGATGCACTGAAAGATAATAAATGTTTGCAAGATCTGTTGAAGGAATACACTATGGTAGTTGCAGAACTGACACACCTTTTAGGTTCTCTTCTTGATCATGTATATATAAGATCTGATTACCTTTTAAGAGCTCGAAGTTGTTAAGTCTGTTGTAAAAAAAATATTTTTTCTGACAATGATGCTGTTAAATTTCAAATTACATTTGAAAATTTATGATGTTGAAGAGTAATTATATTAATTTTATTTCTGTTTTGTACATAACCACACGATGACCTATTTTTTCTTGTTTGGCGCTTCTTCTACAGTGCAAATTATATCGTAATTGCACTCTGCGGAGTGCAATTATTTCTTAATTGCACTCTAGAATCTTAACTGCACTCTTTAAGGAGCGCCGATAATTTAAATATTTATTTTCTCGCGTTTATGATAAGTCAAAAAAGATATCTTTACAATGAATCGAATTAATTATAAATCGGGTAATAAAAAAATCAAAACATTGAAATTGACATCCTGTGCTACTCTTACAAAAATAGTTCATTGTGTGATTAGCTCGTAATCGAACGTTTACTCGTGCAATTGGAAATAATCGAACTCGTAATTTTTTTGCTTTTTAAATTTATCCTCGTCCTAACGGACTCGGAAAATTAAAAGCAAAAAAAAATACTCGTTCGATTATTTCCTAATTGCACTCGTAAACGTGCGATTACATATACTTATACCCCTTTATTGTCTATTTAGATTGATTAAGAAAAGCAACACGTGTTAACTTTGTCATTGTACGTGGCACCAGTAGTGGTATGACGTCGACCTGAAATAGTTGCCTCACAAGTCCAAAACAAAAAAAAAAGGCAAAAAATTCGGACGTTTTTATTTTCGGACAAACACTTGTCCGAAAATTTAGTTGTCCGAATTTTTTTGAAGCTAATATAGATGTTTCTCTACATCTTTGTTGTCGCGTTACAACATATTCCCCTGGCTCAATGAATTGTTTCTATAACATAAACAAAGACAACAGAAAACGTTCTTTTTAAAATGGATAGGTTCAAACATAACTTTCTATAAAGTTCCTCTATGTACATGTCTCTATGTATACTCATTTTCTTCTAATATGTCTAAAGGTTTGAGTAGTTGTATTTCCACTCTCGAACTGGTCTACGCGTCTACGAGGGTAAGTATTTCGTTCAGATTGACGTCTTTGTGTTAATGGTTCGTGGTTGTCAGCTGGTATTACGTCGTTATCAATTAGTTGGTTGAGCGGTGATTCCGTTTCCTGCTCTTCGTCTTCCTCTTTTAAAACTGGAAATCAGTATATTATGTGGTGCTTGTTTGTAATGAGCAGCGCTTCGTGTCCTCTGTTTTCCCGTGATATTAGATTCGGTTGTGATCATGCTACCGTTACAGTCACCTTGTAAGGGTGTGATTCAAATATAGGTGACAGCTTGTTTTTTTTATATTGTTTTACAATGACAGTGTATAATATAAAGATCAAGTGGTTTTGCGGTTGTCAGTGTATAGTTTCGCTTTTTTTGCATCCTTGTCTCGTTGGTCTACTGTCGGTGTAGGTCGGTATTTATTTTAGCACTTTCGTTGAAACTTTCCCTTCGCTGGTGGTACCTTGGTTGTAGAGTAAGGGCTGTTACAATATGCAAACAAGAAATTGTATGTTTCTCTTTTCCAATCAATTCCTTCGATAAACGCTGCCCGCACTATTTTGTTTAACGAAGCCATAAATCTTTGCGCATACGCATTGGCTTGTGGCCATAACCGCTGAATTCTACGGTGTTGAACTCCTTTTGATTGTAAATACTCTTTGATCTCGTGTGATTTAAACGGTGGCCTGTTGTCTGATACAATGACATTTGAAATACCGTATGTAGCTACTAAATATGCGATCTAGACTGCTTATTAACTTTCTGGCAGACATAGAATTTGTAAACTCTACTTCAGAAAACCTAGATCGTTGGTCAATCGCGACAAATATGTGCTGTCCATTAGGAAAAAAACCTAAATAATCTACATATACTTCTTTCCATACCTCTTCGGGTATAAGCATAATGTTTAACGGTTGTTGTTTCTTCTATTTGGTTGTTGCTTGACATGATAAGCACTGTCCTATTTCCTTCTTAACTAAATCATTCATTCTGCTTAACCGATACGTTTTGATAGGCTCGTGGCATAACTATCCTCTGTCGGAATAAGACCATCCTCTTGCGCTACTGTTAACTCTTTTTTTATTCTACGATATTGTTTCAACGTTTCTATGTTAATCGGTTTAAACTCTGGGAAATTATCCGGTTTATCTAATTTGTAACATTCAATGGAACGAATCAATTTAGTTAAGACCCGTAAAAGCTCGTCTCTTTTTGTCTCAATTTTGATATCATTTAATGATAAAGCATTTGACGCAGAAAAGTTTGACACGAAATGCACATATTCCTCAACATTATTTTTGGTATAATCCGATATATTGTTTTTTCCTTTTATATGAAGAAATTTAAAATCATACTCTTGCAGACGTAATAGCATTCTCTCAATTCGTAAAGGCACCTGACATTTCGGATTATTCACGATGTGGATAACGCTTTGTGAGCATTAAATATCGTAAATTCTCGTCCTAGCAGGTATGCACCGAGGCATTCACGCTCTATCTGTGAGTACCTTTGCTCAGTTTCAGTTAGAGTACGAAACTCCATAGGGACTGGCATCTGTATATAAAATTGTTTCGTGATTTTCGCTAAAATAAGCTATGTAACTTTCGCTACTTAATTCATTTTTCAAATTGCAGAATGCGTTTTCACATTCGTCTGTCCAGTTCCAGTCCGCACCTTGTTTTATCAATTGTCTGAGCGCATGTGTTTTAGTGCTGAAATATGCTATAAACATTTTTAAATAATTACATTTTTGATTTTCTGTGCGTGGTACATTTTTAATTAAATTTAGTTTATCTTCCCTCGGTTCCGTGCCATCTTCTGGAAAGGTGAATCCATAAAAGTCAAGTGTTTCTGTGCAAAATAAACATTTGTTTAACGCTGAAAAACTTTTTCTAAAATTTGTTGCGCATTATTCGCTGCAAAAATTAAAATATCATCCGCGATACTTAATGTGACACTAATTCTCGCCAAAACCGTGCTTATGGCATGTTAAAGCTCTTCCGCAGCTGAATTAGCTCCAAATATCAGTCGGTTTGATCTGTAAATTTTGTTGGTTGACTGGAATTCGGTGATATATTTTGAATCCTCTTCTAATTCTAACTGGTAAAAATCACTGTTCAGATCTAACTTGGTGAATACGCTTGAACCCTGTAACTGTACTAACAGGTCGTTTATGGTCGGGACTGGAAAACGAGTTCTGGTTATCGCTTTATTTGCACAACGCATGTCAATACAAACTTTTACGTTATCGTTATCTTTAGGTACGACTACTAATGAGTTGAACCATGGAGTGGGGTACTTAGTAAATTCGTCTATTGCTCCTTGTTTCTCTAGTCTATTCAGTTCGTTCTCAACTCGTTTTCGTAAAGCAAAAGGCATTCTCCTCTCTTTTTGTGCAACTGGTAACGTTTTGATCAATGTGTAGTTTAATTTTCAAATCTTTTATCTTTATAATAATAGCCGTATTCTGTTCAAAATGGTTGCGCGCAGCTTTTTTCGAAAAATTATCGCGGGGCCCGATTTTTACCGACCTCTGTTTTTCGGTTGGACGCAGCTTAATTTCGGAATAATTTCGGAATCATGCTACAGAGGCCATTTTAGTTTGGAAGTGATGGTGTCAGGTTTGCAGATCTGTTTGACCTTTTTGTCTTCTATCAGCTTTTTAATTTTGTAGTTTGGCTATATTGAAGAAGAACTACTTTGTTCATCGCTAACATACTGCCTGACAGTGAGTGGGGTTTCGATCTGCGGTCCCCAGCACTGGGAGCCGCAGACGAACCCACTACACTACGTGCGGCAATATGTTAGTGATGAGCTCAGAGAGTTTAGGATGGTGTGTAGCTATACATTTACATATTTTTATCATAGCACATCCGTATTTTTTTTATTTTTTTTATTTTTTTTATTCTCAAAACCGTTTTTTTTTTTCATTCTCACACATTCGTTTTAACAAAAATACAGGAAAAAGCTGTTACCCCATTCAGCTAAAGCAATAACTTATCAATTTTATTTTGCAGAATAAATTTTCATAACAGTAATGAAAGCTGTAGCCACCTTACTGTATTTAGCATAATTATTATTAGAAATTTTGTTGGTAGCCAAACAGTTTACCTGTACTAAGCGCTCAGCCCAATGTTAACGACAGATTTTTTCCTGTTTTTTTGTTTAAACCGAAGCTGTGATTAGATGTTTGAAAAGGGTACGACACCTATATGGATATGAAAAACGGTATAGGAAGCACTTAGCCCATTGTTAACAACAGAGTGTATCCTGTGTTGTTATGTAAACCGAAGTTGTGACACAGTTTTTTTTGAAAAGGGTATTAAGCCTAAACGCATGTGCGACATGGTTTACCTGTACAAAGCGCTCAGGCCACTGTCAGCAACGGGCTGTTTCCTGGATTTCTGTTCAACCAAAGTTGCGATAAAGTTTTTTCGGAAAAGGCTATTACACCTATATGGATGTGCGACATTGTTTACCTGTACTAAGCGCTCAGCCTGAAGTAACATTCATTTTTGAACTTTCACCGGGAAAATTCTCCAAAAAGTAAAAAAGGTTGGCCAACTGTTTTTGCTATGAATGGGTAGGAAGAAGTTGTGAACTGTGTTTTTATTTCAGCTAAAGTTATGGATATTTTTTGTGGTTATTTCTTAAAAAAATATCTTACACCGGAAACACCATGTTGCGCGCTTCGCTCGATTTACGACATACTACAAAACTTACCTTAATTAGGACATTCAATGAAATGACTTCATATTTTTTTGAGACTGAAGGACATTGCAATGATTCGAAAGAAAAATTTTGTAAACAAAACAAACTTTTCTCGAGTTCTTTTCGTGAGAGTGCAGTCATGTAGCAGCTAGGACAAAAAAGGAAGCTGACCTCTACACCAATTACAGAAAAATACCGCATTCTTAAGCAAATCTCTCGATAACTAGGACAAATCTAGCTATTTAATGAAAATCCTACTTATGAGGAGATTCGCTTGTAGGACGCCCGCTAAGTAGTACATTTTTCTTCCGTCCCTTGAGTGTCCGACTTTACGAGAGTATACTATATATCCCTATACCGCTCCACCTGAATATGTGGCACAGTTTACGGTTCTTATTATTCGCTCTGTCGGGCGTTCAACGCCGGGTGACACAGTTACTTGTAACTTCACCCGGCTAGTTTTTCCGATATTCCCACTAAAAATAGTGTACAAAGCCATTCTGTGGAAATAATATCGCACCCAAACCAAGTACTTCAGCTGTATAAGGCTCTAATGGTATACCTATAATCCATGATGGCGGACAGTAAGTTTCACAATAGACACATCGGCAATTTCCTTTTTGCATATCGCAACAGCGCTTACTCAACAACCAAGGTACCACCAGCGAAGAAAATGTTTCAACGAAAGTGCTAAAATAAATACCGACCTACACCGACAGTAGACCAACGAGACAAGGATGCAAAAAATTAGAAACTATACACTGACAACAGATATCACGCAAAACCACTTGATCTTAATATTGGAGACACTGTCATTGTGAAACAATTTTTCAAATACTTGCTCTTTGCAATACAAGCAGTTCTCGTTTGTGCTTTTTAATTATAAGTTTGCAAAATAAATTTAAAAAAAAAATGCGTCACAGTTTTTTTACCCCACTTCAACTAATGATCTTATACTTCATAAATATTAAAATTGTAGAGCATCTATGGAAGAACAGTCACAGTTGCGATTTATAGGAACATATGGTTACAAGAAAGCGACGAACAAGATGTTGCACAACAAATGTTAAAATAAAGGCCCAACGCGCACTCCTTACGTCACAGGATTTTTAAACTGACGTCAAATTGTCTGATCACGCAGTTATGTGAACATCCTGTTCTGACATAATGCTTCATACATACACATAACATTCAAAATGCCACCACCTATTATATGCAACATCCTTCCAACATACTTATCGACAGATTTAGTGACGCCTGGACGACGACAGAGAGAAACGCTACCTGCAATCGGGTGAGATGAAATTATTTTATAATCAGCCTTTTTTTCCGCAAGTCTGCAAAAATTATTCGAATTTGGATTGCAACTTATAACAAAAAAAACGAGTGGTACCCAGACCTTCAAAAAGAAGAAACGCTGAATCTTTTAGGCAAAAGAAAGTTACTCTTACGGAATAAGAACTTTTTTAAATTTATTCAAAATATACTGTATCTTGTCGTCATTAAAGTTGTCTAACTTTATTTCAGCGAAGTAACACTAGATAGAACAGCCTTTGCGAAGTCTTGCACGCTTTGTACAAAGCTTTGCTGAGTACTAAAATAACGAGATTGTTTCTCACAGACGTTCCTGTTTAAGGTGGTTCCCCTAGAAAAAAACTATATCGCAGAGGATTGTCTTTTCTGAAGATACTTGATGAGGATATCATAGTATGTGACGGTACGACAAAATTAAGTCAAAAATTTCATTGATTGGTTGCCATGGTTACCCGTTGCTAGGAGAAGTATAGGCAAAATATGACATTTTGCTGATCGACGCCTAGCCAAATAACTGAATAACATGCGTTATTTCAAGCGCCTTTTTTGCCGCTTTTGTTCCTCAAGGGTCACGTGTATGGATTGAGCGAAGCGCATTTTCGCAAGGCTGACTCGTGAGAACTGATGCGGTATTTTTTGGACGACAGAAAAGCTAAATCAGGGCGAAACAGGCAATATCTCCACAAAATAACTGAAAGACAAAACTTCGATTTGAAAATCAGTTTCACTTAAACACTAGGTGGTACTAATGCCTGCATTTACAAAAGAAATTGTAAAGCGTGGGTGCTTAGATCTTGAGAATTCTTGTTTCGCGTGGATTCCGAACTTAAACGGCAAAAAACTTGTTTAAAGATTATTTTATGGACATTCTTGACTTGTGGATCGACAAAAGGTGTACGCCAGCACTATTTCGACCTGAAAAGCACCAAATACCTAAAGTCTTAAGTCTAATTGATGACGAGTAAACTCTGACGAGTTCACTTCGGAGGGTGCGTCGTTAAGACAGCTTTCTGAATGCTTGTGGAACACCACATTTAATATTCAGAACTGTCATATATTGTCTTAGGAGGCCCTAAAGTATCATCTAGCTATTGCAAGGAATTAACCATCGACGGAGGGGCAAGAAAGCTGTCTAAAAATGCGAAAATGGTTGCTATTAGCGTTGCTATGCACTTATATCTGCGGTTGGTTGGAAAAAGTGGCAGAATGCGCAATAAAAACCTGCCGTCAGAAAACAGCTAAATGACAATTCTTGAAATTTAGAAATTTTTTCTAGGGGAACCACCTTAAGAACACCTTAAGAAAATGAAGACGAAATTTAGCTTTTGTATAGCCTTGTAGAGTCTTAATTAGGCGTCTTATTACGGATATTTATTGAAGAAGAAGTAAAAAAATTCAGGAACGTAATTTTTCTTTGATGTAGGATCTTCCGCAAATCTGTGGATGCAAACAAGTTATGGGGACAGGAAACGAAGTTGACATCAACTAGTCAACTTGCTTACCATTGTTTCAAACCATCTCATTTAAAAAGCGCCAACGTTGTGGTCACGCATCGACATTTTGGAAATCGTATTAATAACATGTGAGTACCAAAATTTCATAAAAAAGTATGAATAAAATTCAAACCCTTGTAATCGGGTCTAAAAGTAAAACTGATTCTTTTTCAGGCAAGCCAAATTACAGCCAGCTGCGGTTACAACATTGTTATTAAGCAAATGTCGGCACAACGACCAAAGGTTTGTTGCAATAATATTTTTAGCAAGTTGGAATATCAATAGTGATGTTTGTCTTCAGATAGCACACGATATCAGACCCTCAATTAGCAGTACACCTGGGGCAGCATATTTGTTCTTTACAATTTTTGCCCTGTATGATGGAGCAGGAGACAAGGCGCAAGAATTTTGGCTTTGCTAACAGCAGACATCTTCTTGAGATCAAAATATCCAATGAAATATATTCGGCTCATTGACAGCTGTACAACTCGCTAAATCATCTAGCAACTCTAAAAATATTAAGTTTTTGTTCAATATAAGGCATTCCTCTCTATTTTAGAATGCCACCTCCATTTCATTCGTCGATGATACAGTAAGTAGATGTTTTACTTGAAATAAATATTTTGAAACTTGTGTGAGAGCTGAGTTTTCAATTCTTTTTCCACCTGTGCCGTAGGGATCATTATCTAGCAGAACCGTGCCCGGCTGAATTGAGAAATAGTTATTTCTCGCATCGATGTAAATTTCAGGTGTTTCCAACAGATGGAACAGACTTGCCTAATACAGGTACTATAATTTTTTTATTACAAGCCATAATGATAAGCCACTCAGTGAAGGAAATCTGCACCACAGTTTCAGTTTACCCGACTTATTCAGTCTCCAAAACCTCATTTCATTTTAGCCTCATCATTCACTTTTACACCACACATCGTATTTACTCTTTTATTCCCGCCTCTCTGGTAAAGGTCGACATTTTTTGGAATGGATTAAAAAAAAAACAATCCCGTCTCTCCAATCATCTCGCATATAAGATTGCTTTATATTTCTAACGAGTTTGTAATGTGTTCATGTTCTGCTATATTTCGTCATGTTGTAGTGCGAATAGGTTCTTACAATAACTCGGAATGCGTACGCATGTTAAAATTCCAATAAAAGGTTGTAAAAGTTACAGGACATATTTGTACGGACCTTTTTTTGGTTTTATAATTTTTTATGTATCTTTAACTCAGGTCACAGAGTTGACGATGATGAATTTCTTTCATTGAAAATAATATTAATCTGACGTTCTCAAGCTTTTGATAAAATAATCGCACCTCTCTAATATTCCCATCGTTAGTTCTAAGACTGAAACGCTAATTCCACGGGGGTTAATAGAGTAGGGATTTATAACCATAGGCGAACTTGAATGAACGTATATTTTCATATTTTTCCCAGAGACTTTTATTGTAGCTTCGTCATTGCAACTTAACTGTTTCTTAGAAATGTTTGCGCATTCGCGTAAAAAAATAAAATGCGCGAAGATTAGTTTGCGTTATTTGTGTCATCACTACGCGCTAGGAGATTTCCTAGATAATCTTTTTCTATCTCCCGAGCTACTCTCAAAAGATGCACCGTATTTCATAAATTTACCTACTTTTAAAAACAAAATAAAAGAAAAAGTTCGTGCATTAAAAATGAATGTATGAAAATTATTACGCGCGAAATACAGCACAAATACGGTATTTGCACCATTTGATCTAAAGAAGTAACTATTCTTATTCATTGAGGTTTATTAAAAATATCTGAGTTTTGTTCGCTACTAACCATAAACTCTTTTGCCTTGTTTTATTTTCACTCTAATGGTTTAAATTAATGGTTGATTTTAGGTATTCATCACGAAACAAGCAAAAAGGTAATTCTGTATTTTCTTTTATAATTACACTCCTCCAAAGGAAAAACTATTTTACCGGACAAAATTAGACAAAAAATGTGGGAGTATTGGCCGAATTGAATTTGCTAGATAACATAAAATATAAATTTGACGGATTTTTGATTTTCTACGGTAAATTAATTATGTCAAGCTTGATTGGTTGATCTGCTACCGGAATGTTGCCTGAATAAGAAATCCATTAATAGAACTAAACAGTCAATCAAATTGCAGTATTAGTGGTGTTCTTTTACGTGGAAGTTTATCACTTCTCAGATTACATTCTATTTTTGTAGGAACTGTTTCCAACGAACACGAAGGTGTTAAATGATATCAAATCCAAGTTATACGGCACAACCACGTATCAATGCAATTTTGAGGAGAATAGAAAAAAAGCTGACCTGCCAACCAGTGCAAAAACGCGAAAAACTGTGCATTTTAAAGTCAATCTTAATATTTGCAGAAACTGTGGCTTGAAAATAAAAAGAATGAATCAACAGTACAGGATGTTTGATAAAGATTCCACCGCGAAACTGGGTGTACTTTTGTCGGCGAAAAAAACAACATGGCCGTGTTGGCCACCAGGTGGAAAAAACACACCTCCTTGCTACCCAAAAATCATTTTACCCAAATACTGCATCCATCCAGTAAAAAATTCAAAAACAACAAAGGGTTTTTGTAAGTGCGTTCAGCACCAACCGTGCGTCGTATATCGTGTATTATCCGATCGGTCAAAAGAGGACATGAACCAAGAATATGAAACGGAAGAAAATATTGTTGATGGACAGCCGAGCGAAACTAATTTGCTTCAGGAGAAACAATCGGCACGTGGCTATAAAATGCAACGACCGCTGACGAAACAAAAATACCGACGTTGTTGGCCATTAAAAATTGAACCTGGATTTAAAACAGAAGCTCATCAAAAATTTCATCAAATATACAATGACGTCAGCCCTGATTTACGCGACGCTGCAATGGAGGGAAAGAAACATAATTTCCATGGATTCAATGTACATTTGTTCAGAGGTTAATTTTAAGGAAATGCTAAACGTGAAAACAAATAAACAAAACAATGAAGTTATATTTTTAGCAGTTTTCCCACAGGACTTATTCTGCTAATGCCTTATCAGAAAAAATCTGATTTGATAAAAAAAAAAAAGAATTCACAAGTTTGTGTATTGTAAAAACACTCATAATCCTACTTGGGCTTTCAATCATTTAGCAGGGGTCTCACCCTCGTCCCCACCGTTTTTTGCCTTCTTGATATGAGAAATGACATCGAAAAATACCCTGGTATCGTTGACCGGATATTGAAATATTATTGGCTTTTACATTTCGTATAATTAATACGACTTTTTTTCCTTAGTCAGCACGTTTTCAGATCAAGACTAAAATGAAGAATTGGGCAATCACTGACTAGCTTATGGTGTCGCGTTATACATTGAGAAAGGTTTTTAAAATGTTTGCACGTAGTAAGTGATCAAAAACCTACTGCAGACGTGCTCATAACAGCTAGCTTTATATATTTTAGCTTGGTATTTTGTTTACATTTAGCTATTAGCTAGCTAGTTTCTTTTTTCCTTAATTAAATTTCTCCCAAAGACTTGCAATATTTGTTTAAAATCGGATTCACAAAAATAAATCTCAAAAATACTCAAAAAATTTCTTGCAAAAATTTATCAAATATTAACTTAAAATTGACGAATTTATTTAAGAAAAGAGAATGTAATTATTAAACTTGGGGAAGGGGGAAACTAATGTGTCTGAAAAATCCCCGAATTTCATAACTACCTGAATGCTGGGGCAGGGGCAGGTAAAATTTGGTTAATTTTTTTTAATGGGCATCCTGCAACAGAATTCTATAACACGATTATAGAAGATTTTTTTATTATCTATCTGAAATAGTGCGTTTAAAAAATTAGCAAATATGAAACTGGATTGCACAAATTTTTATTTAGACCCTAACATAACACTTAGACTCTAACATATTTTAATCATGAAAATTGCTCTTGATGTTATTTTCCCCATGTATCTTTGTCAAAACTGATATACTGTCAAAATTGATATAACTGTCAAAAATCGCCAAACACAGGTGTTATGCCCCACTTTGTAATACCTGCCCCACTTTGTAATTATCTTGCCCCACTTTGTAATACCTGCCCCACTTTGTAATTTCGGAACTGCCCCACTTTGTAATTCATCGTTGCCCCACTTTGTAATAATTGCCCCACTTTGTAATAACTTTTGCCCCACTTTGTAATTTCGAAGCTGCCCTACTTTGTAATAATGTCTTGCCCCACTTTGTAACTTTTGGTTTATTTTGCTCATAAATAGCCTTTCAGGCGCTCCTGTAGAAAAAAAATAAAACTTTAGAAGGGGGTCGCACACTATGAGGTCAAAACGAAGCACACTGAAAGGGGAATCGAATTGGAAATTAGTAAAAGTGATAAAGTGAAAATATGCTTGCGGGTACATTGTACATGTGACAAAGTATATAAAAATATTATAGCTGCAGTTGGATTTTTTTTGAAAGAAACAAAAAAACACAAAAAACCCAGAAAAACAACGGAGTAAAAGTGTTATGTTTTTTGCATTTGTATTTCTTGAAAATTTTCTCATCACCAGCTATTATTCTCTCACGAGTTCTGCAACGACACGTGTCACTATTATTCAAGGTGTCGAAACAATGAAATGAATGATAACCATCAATCTGCTGTGAATTTTGATAAAATTAGTTGGGTTGTAGCAGGATATAAAGAGGTTTATATCATATTATCAACATAAAGATAATTCAATTAGTTACATCAAATACACTTGGTTTTTTGGACTAGACTGAATAGGATAAGCTTTTGGACATCGACATATACTCGCTATAACGGATTTTGATTTTAGGAATAGTTTTTGGACCGGACACGCTTTTATAATTACCTTTTGTGAAACCGGGGAAAACATGTTTTGCAAATTTCTTATTCTGGTATTGTTATTGAATTTAAGGCTCGTATTGTTGAGTTATATTCATCCCATGCGAGAAGACGAGTATGACATAATAGCGGAGTTGATAAGGAACGATAGACAATCCAAAATCCCAGTGAAAGACAGGACTGTAACTCACAGAAGTGCATACATCAAATACTGGAAATTAAAGAATGATTTGACATTAGATTCAAATGGATTAATTTTTTTTTCAAGGTAAACGAGTTCTGAAATAGGTGAACTTAATAAAGTGGTAATGAAAACTTTCAAAAAAGTAAATAAGTTGGATATAAAAAACTAAGGAACAGAGCTGCAGACTGATATGCGGAATCAGTGGCAGAAAAATTCTCAATATAACATCAAATGATGCTGAGTTTAAAAAGTTCACTGTGAAATTCAATAACAAAGCAGTTCCTAAACCAGTCACTGAAAATGAGGTAGGTTCTATTTATACTGTGATTATGTAAATTAAATGCAAAGGCATGGGGAATTATGCAAAAAAAACATGTTCATTTCTGACGTCGTCCCTTTCTTATCATCAAAACTTGAGAAGGCTGTGATCAAGGTTGCTGAAGTATTGATTTACAATATCTGAGTTTGATTTGTAGATATACCCGAGGTGACTATCACTTTTTGTTACGTTGCTTGCTGTAAAAGAGGTCACGTCGAAATCCTGTTAAGCGGGTTAAAGATTGCTAAAGGTTATATTTCTTATGTTATGTTATAGTGCGAAAAACACATTAGCTACTGTATATTTATGTTATGTTATGGTATAGAAAGTCAGTGTATGTAATGTTACAACACCTGTTTATCAAAATTAAAAGTAATCATTCTACTAACGTGTGACACGCGTTTCATCGCAATAAACAAGACATAGCATCCAGAACATGGATAACATCGAAAAAGATGACGTCATACTGGTCAGATCGCGATAAACCAAAAATTACAAAGTGGGACAAGACATTATTATAAAGCGGGCAGCTTCGAAAATTACAAAGTGAGGCAAAGAAAAAAAAATGTAGATAATTATTAAACTTGGGGAGATGGGGGTCTAGTATCTCGGAGAAATCCCTGAATTTCAACCTACCCGAAGCTAGCATTTGGTGACTTTTCTTTTAGGGGCATCCTGCAACACATATTTACAACACGATTATGGAAGATTTTTTATTGTCTATCTGTGAGATAGTGCATTCTTAGTAAACATGAAACTGAGTTAAACCAATCAAACATGGCAAAAAATTTTCACTTTGCTGGGCACTTTTAGCTTTATCCCTTTCAGTACATAGACTCATACTTGTTAATGTATTTAAATTAAGGAGGTATTTTAAACAAGATATTTTAAACTTGCTAAATTTGCAAAAAAATAGTTTGCTTCAAAAATTAGAATAGTTTTTCTCTTTTACATAACAAAATGTTCTGAAACCTTTTATAAACAAAATTCTTTTCTAAATTTTTTAGCTCATCACAAATTTCAAGATTACTGAATATCCATAGAAGCAAGTCTTTAACAATTTTACCAATCATAAAAGCTTTTGGTCTATATTATAAACTTAGAGCCTGATTATATGAGGCGAGTTGGCTCGGTGTTGGCTCGCCACATGCTCAGCATGATAAAATTAAACAGCTCGACATAATGGCAGATCACTACAAAAAAATATTTGACATTATATGAGGTGAGTCAACCCGCCTAGGCGAGCTGGCTCGTTTTTTCAACCCGGCACAGGTTGGTTAGGTGGGTTGACTCGGTTCATATAATATCACTTTGCCGAGCCAGGGCCGGGTTGAAAAAGAAGAGCATGCGCATTGTGATCCAAAACAGAGGAAAAACAATAATGGCAAGCGAAGCAGCAGACAAGAAGTTTAAATGGACTTTAGAACTTGTGGAGCATATTACGTGGATTTTCCTGTTGGTGTTTCAAACGTTTTAGGAGTTTCCTTCGTTTTGTTAAAAAATATGTCAATATGTTCTGTATTAGGCGATTTCTTCGAAGCAATGACAAATACAGAACACCTTGGATTTGGAATAACAAATTATTGGCGACCAAAATATTTAATGATAATTTTGATTTAATTTTGCTTGTTTGTTCACATCTTGCATCCGCCATTTTTAAAAAAATATGCGCACTTTTTTTCAACCCGGCACCACGGCTGTTTCAGCGCGGAAAGTAAGACTGCGCATGCGCTGGTTGCTTGAGCACGTTGCGGGCGCAAAATGGCGGCCGAGAATAAAAACAGCTTCGATAAATAAGTAGATACACTTTCCATATCGTTTTTGCACACATTAAATCAATTTCAGCGGATTTGCTTTAGTTTTTCAAAATTATTGAAGCCGTTTGGCGGGCGATGGTGTGCATCACAACATAGACGAGCTAGAAGAAGCTGGGGCAAATTTGGTCTAATATAGCCATACATTTTTGATCGAAATTGGGAAAATGAAAGTTACACTAAATCATTTTGAATTTGTGGGCAGTGTGAAGTTATGTAGCTGGTGCGGCATACCTTTTTAGAAAGCTAAAAGAACAATCTAACAGGTAAAGAAAAAATTAAGTTTGTATCAGTACTTCTGAAAAATTACTGTTTTGACAAACTTTTGGTAAAAAATGTGCTGAAAGTGTAAAAAATTGCTTTCTTTTTTGGCATGTAATGGACTTGATTCCTAATTTATTAGTATTGTTATTACTGGTAGGGTCAAATATGCTGGGTATTTAAACCTAAAGGCACCATAATGATATAACTTTACTTTTAATGTAAAAAATTGCTCGTTTTTAGCCTAAATTTTTCTGCAAAATATTTGTTTGTAATACCGTACGCAATGCCTCTTTTAGATAATCATGTGTGCAGCTGCTGGGCTGAATGGGTAATATATACAAAAGTGCAAAAATGGACAAACATGGATGGAATAGATAGCTATATACCTTAATATATACCTAGTAAGTAGTAGTAAGTATTGCTCCAACATTCACAAGCTAGGTAGTATTCATACGCAGAGTTCAAAAAAATTTTCAGCCACAATTATAGGTTCTTTTTATTCTTTTTATGATTTTGTTCAAACCTTTAGCTAGCTCTGCATAGCTTGCTAGCTAGATGCTGCAATTGGGACCACCATGTCTGGCTAAAGAAAGTTCCTAGACTAACTTTTAAATGTTGTATAACTAGATGTAAAAGTCAAGGATATTTTTTTGAGAAATAATATATACGAACGATTGATATTGTTTATATTAAAATATTTAAAAAGTAATCAATTCTTGCCCTTTTGTCTTATTGTGTGTTCCATTACATTATTAAATTTGTTTGGGTGTTTTTTGTTAGTTTTTTATCCTTTTATTTCACTTGCTTTATAGGTTAGAACATTTACATACGAGATGGAACAACCTGTTGCCGTGGAATTTTGATAGTTCTAGTGAAAATATGTATACATATATAAATATAAATTATCTTTTATTACATAATACTCACATGTTTAGCAAATAGCAGTTTTCTTTTGTTTTTCAGTTCCCATAAATGCATTAACAAAGAGTCCCCTAGTATTGTATTTGTAGTATATTTATAGTATATATGTGTGTTTGAAAAGCGGAGATATATTTCAATATATATATATATATATATATATAAATGGATAAAATATTTACAAAACTTCAAGTTTCATGCTATGCTATGATCATCAGTTGTGAATATTTATAAGTATTATATGTATTTTTCGTGTAAAAAAATTGTACTCATGGGTACTCATTAATGTCAGAAATTCTTACAAGCTGGCATCTCGTTTACAAAACTATTTTTTGCCTGGCAATTATATTCTTGCGAAAAAGTTTTATTTGTTGATTAAAAATTTTAGTGCCCAAAAAAATTATGTGTAAGGTGGTCTGGCACAGCTGCAAAAAAGCAGCCATTTTAGCAAAAAATGCAATAAATGCCTCCCATTAGTTTGATTTTATAGCATTTGAGTTTCTTGACAATTGTTAAAAAATATAACGTACTATAAAATTCTCTAATAAATGCGTGGGGCGTTTATTCAATTTTCAGAATTTCTAGTCAGCGTTTACTGGAGACAGGCGTTACATTAATACAAATATTCCTCTTTAACACAAACCTATATTTTTATCATAAATTCACATAAAATTAATATAAATGCACCTTTTTGAATAAAGAAATGGTCTGTTTATTAGAGCCTCAACGTTGGGGGAGTGGGTGTTTATTGAAGACAGGCATAAATATAGATTGGTTGTTTAATTAGGCATTTACCGTTTTCTATCTTTTCAAACTTATAAGTTGGTGCTCGAAAGTTTTTGACATTTCTTTATTCGCAACAGTTTATGCCTCACAATGCGTTTTTTCTTTAGCAAAAGTAAAACCACAAAACTTGGTCCTTTTTGGCTTCCTGAAAGTTTGCTTTCATAGTAATAAAAATACCCCCTAAAATAAAATGACTAAAAAACTGCCCATTTTACTAAAGCACTGTGAGTACAGAATCCTGTTGATTCTGTACTCACAGTGCTTTATTTCCTGTATACTAGCCTGAAATAAAGGGGGAAAAATTTGTCGTTACAATAGAATTAAAATGCCTAAGCTTAGTATATTTGGAAGAATTTTCTTGGTTTGCTGGAAAATGTTAAAACATGTTTACTTCGGCTGAGCATTCTTTTTAAAAAGTTAATTTCAAATCGACATTACCCTGCCAGCGACAAAATCACTTACATGTCGGCCAAGGTTAAAACATTCCCACTTGGGATTTTGTAAAATTGATAATTTTTACTTATATATAAATAAAATTTGGTTTAAAAACTTTCCTTGTACACAAGAGGTACATATCAGTAGCTAACAACCCGGTTTGTCTCGGGTATTGTGAAGGTCGGTCGACATACTAAAAACAGGTATCCAAGAAATAGCTAAGTGTGGGACAAAATTTTGTTCCCCAACATTTTTTATGCAAAAAAAACTAATTTTCTGAAGTTCTTTGAACATGTAGAACGTTTTTGCTATCAAGGCTAGGTGAAATTCTATAGTGGCCATGTTGAATTTAACAAAAAAAATTAAAAAAAACGTGTTTTGTCACAGACCATAATTTTTTCTAAAGTACTGATACACTTTAAATTAATGTCTTATAGGTTTCACGTAAGCCTCAACTACCTCTTTTAACCAAATTTATTGCCAGGATAACTTCGTGTTTACAGGAATTTAACAGGACTGAGAGGGTATCTGTTTTCATTAAAAAAGAGACATAAAATCTAAGCTTGTTGTGGTAGCTGATAAACAAATGAAACTTAATAATTTTTTCAAAATTTTATTGATAAATGAATAAATTTTTATTATCAAATCTCAGTTTTAAGGTTTCAGTGTGTTTAATGGGTATAAAGCTGTATCCAAATAAAGGTTAGCTAGCCTAAAATATGTTTACATTTTAACGGATCTCGCCCCAGTCCTAATTCAAAAAAATGTTTAGACATGCGCAGTCTGAGTTTCCGAAATATTGCCCGCTGAAACAGCCGTGGCACCAGTGTAGGTCTTGACCCGGGTTGACTTTTCCCATATAATACGTAATTTTTTCAAACGGGTTGACCTGCCAACCGGGCCAACACCGAGCCAACTCGCCTCATATAATCAGGCTCTTAATTAATTTAAACTTAATTAATTTATAACCCATAACTTCACTAAAGATTTATCTTGATAACAGAGAAGTATACTTCGTTTCCATCCCAAATATATATCTAAAGCAGGCTATTATAATCTGAAGATGTCTACATATATCCAAAAATTATTCTGCCCTTCTCTTCACTCCCTTGTTTTTTTCCATAGGATTTAGAACGCCACAAAAGTAAAAACTTTTTCCATAAACTGGATTTAAAATCTAAACAATGAACTATCTAAAAGTTCAGCAAACAAAAGTTATATTTAGGAAGTACTTGATAGGTATCTAAACTATATTAAAGTATTATGTAACTTGCACATAAAACGGCACAACTTCTTTTCAAACCTTTAAAAACGTATTTTGCAGTTACCAAGATAATTTTTCCTGTAATTTTTACTCGTGAGACAATACAATATGTTAGTACGTTTTCTGTTGCTGGAACATAAATTTTCTAACCGCTAAAGTTGCGCCATTTTTTGTTCGCATAAATTGACGTATTCCTTATGACGCGTTTGCATAATCTGGCCATATATTGGCCAAAAATCACCCAACGATACCAGGGTATTTTTCGTCGTCTTCTCTCATATCAAAAAGACAAAAAAACCTGGGGACAAGGGTGGCAGGTGTCTTGGAGTTTTGACAGATTTTTTGTAATCGATTTTCTTTAACACGTGTCTTGTTTAACAACATGTTTTTTTACTGACTTTCGGATCCATATTTCCGGAAATTAAAAATAGGGAAAAACAAGATAATTTTTTTCTAGTACCAGCAATTAAACGTGCATATTAGCTTCAAGTGCTGCAAAGATGATTGGTTGATTGGTACTTAAGCTCCAGTTGTGAGTTATTCGGCGATATCTCATTGGCACGTGTTAGTAGAAAGCGATGTCGTAAAACAAAGGACACACGTCTCGCCACCGTCGTATATTGCAAGTATCCTCGCCTCATGTACTGCATGTGTTAGGGAGATAGATCGGATCGATAGCTCAGTCGGAAGAGGTTAGGTAGAGAAAAACCCCAGCAAGCGGGAGGCGATCCATCATCTTTGCAGCACTTGGGAAGATAATGTGCAGGTGTACTGATACTCATCTTTTTTTCCCATCGCAGATAGGCTTAAAACTTAATTTGTACAAAATACCAACTTTTGTGCCAAAAACGAAAATAGTGTGTCATGTCTTTTCGCGTGGATAATACACACCAGAATGTTTCAATTCCTGGTTTCGCGCAATTTCAGTTCACAAACTGTCCACTTTTTAAACATAGTATTGGTTATTAAACAAAAAAATCAGCGAGAAGGACAAAAGAGAAAAATTTTTCAGGTCAGATTTTGAAAGTTTTATATTAGGAATATTTTCAAACACAATTTCAGCTATGATAACGATAGTTTTGTGTAGAGAGATATTAGTACGACGGCATTTTATTAAAAATTTTGACGTGAAGAATATTGTTGTGAAAACTACCATTTTTATTTCCAGTAGTATTTATCTACATTTTTATAGCATAAAAAACAAATAATATACCATCAATATTAAGCATCAACTAATGTCACATCATTGCGTTTATCGGGTGAAAAGTATCGATAAGGTTTTTTTGTATACCGGTTTTTTATTAAAAGGGTGGCTTGAGGTACACGTAGGATGATATTAACGTGTAATATTAACATGTAATTAAAATAACTGAGTCTAGATAACGACAAAAATACATATACTACATCCGTAACTACATTAGTGATATGAAAAACATATTGTCTCCTAGAAACTTTTTAAGTGAAAATACCATCAAACAAAAATTCAAAACAATTCTAAATTTAAAAAAAAATACAAATGCGAACAGATTCAACAGTGTAATCAGTTCTCGCAATTCATAGAAGAAAGATAGCTCGGCAATGTAGCAAATGCTTATTTATTTATTTACACTATTCTGCAAAATACACAGTACTAGATAAGCCAACTTTTTCCCATCAATTTTGAAGGAATCTCTGATTATTTCTTTGCACTAAGCTTTGTATTTAGCGATTTTGGACCTTTTGAACTTTTCGTACGTTGCATATAGCTTGGTACACTATTGCTCTTGATGATTCTTGTTTTCTCGCTTGGTCGGGGAGATAAAGTTGCTGAAGAAGGTTTACCCCTATGACACGGCGATAGAGCAAGGCTAGTTGAGGAAAGTGCCTTCTTTACAGGACTTTTGCACGGAGTTAGGCTCGATTTTGCGCGGACTTGTGATGAATTTGATAGTTCTATATCATTCTTTAAAAAAAAATCATTATCATTACCAACAAATATACACGCTTTTTTTTTATAAGAATAACTTCTATAAGAATATCAGGGTGAAAATTGCCTAAATTGTAAGAATATCTTAAGAATATTTCCAGGGTGAGTTTGCTTAGAATAAAATTGTTAGTTAACCAAAACATTAGGGAAATCAAAATGAGACAAATCTTTAACAAAATCCATGTTTCGGCTAAGTATGTACAGTAATATAATAACAGCAAATGGAAAATTCAGCTGTCGCGAAATAGTTGTTCTTGTGCATACATGTGACAGAAACTTTACTCTGAAAAATAGGAATACATTAAGAATACTTCACCCTCATATTTTGCCAAATCATAAGAATACTTCACCCTCAACGAAAAAACACTATTCTTATAAAAAAAAGCGTGTATTAAGTTTTTGAGTCAGAAATCACAATCGCCAAAGTCAAAACTAATGGTGTGTTTCTTTACAGCTGTTTCTACAAACTTTGTTTCGGATGCGTTACATTATATATCATATGTCATATATTAAACTTTTACAAGCTATATATTTTGGATGCTGACGCTGACAGATGTTTACGTGTGTCTTTTGAGTGACAGTAGGTGCACGCTTTTCAAATTCCGTTATGCGAAATCGTTTTTATGGTTGTAGGAATGTAAAATCTACGTTTCTCTTTTGTGTGAATTAGTTCAGGACATCCAGTTATGCTCACAATGCTATTTTAATAGGTGTTCCTCTAAATTTCTCGTCCCTCTTAATTCCATAGTCTATTCTGTAATAAGCTTAGGCATAGCATTTACGTTGTCGTAAATGAGGTATCGGGTCTCTTAACGGCAACCCTAAATGACGTCAAATTTTGGTGAACACGTGTGGTTGGCAACTTAGTTCCGATGCCAAATAAAGTGTTGACAAATCTTACATCACTTACAGTTAAGTTATTGTTTGTTTCCTTTCGTTGTTTTTCTGCAATCTGGAAGCAAAAAATGTCAACAAATGATTTAATATAAACTTCTTAATCTTCATGCAAATCATATTTCACTGAGGTAAATTCAAAATTACAAATTTATTGCAATTTCAATTTCATATCGTCTAGGTTCTAGTTGCTTAGATTTTCCTGTAACATGTGACGCTTCAAATGAATCCTTAATCTTGCATGTTATAACTCACAAAATTTTCGCGCGAATTTAAAATTAATTAAATTTAATATTCGCGCATCTATTTTTTGTGCACTTACTAAAAAAGCTACAGTGAAAAGAAAGAAACTATTTAGTGATTACTTTATAAAACAGATAAAAACATAAAGCAAGCGACGAAAACATTTGGACGAACCTGCTTTTGTTCAAGATTGTATTGTTTCATCATTTCGAGCACGTTAGTAGTTATGTTGCCTTTCATATCTTGTTCTCCCTAAAAACAACCTTACTACACATTGTGTCGTACGTTATCAATACCAAACTTGTTGAACTTGACTAATAATACCTTCGTGCAACTTAATCGCATGCATCACACCCTCACCTGACTCACATGTGTATATTATGCTATGGACCGATAAATAAAAAACCGGGGTAATTTATACCATTTTTGAATTCTCGATATTGATTTAAAAAATGTTGAAAATCAGTTAGAAACTGGTGCTAAATTGCTGGTATCTAAAGATTGCCAGGGACCTACTTTTAGTATTGATCAAAAGGTCGCGAAACTTGGGGGAATAACTTTTTTTGTGAAAATTAACTCATTCATCCTGTTACAGTCGAATAAGTCCAAACTATTTGTCGGTCCTAATTTTCGTCACTTAGCACCGACAAAGATAGGGTCGACAAAGTTAGGGTCGACAAAGTTAGGGCCGGCAAATTTAGGGCCAGCAAAGTTAACGCCGGCAAGATGCTTGTATGCAACCGATTTTTTATGTTAGCGAAAAGTAGTAAATTTTGCTGGGATAAATACTCCATCTCAGTGTATAAAAATTCGTCTTTTTTAAAAAGAATATTGTATTACTGATGATGGCCGCGAAAACAGCCAAACGCTTTAAAAATAATTACAAAAGAATTCATTTTCATCTCTTCTAGCAATATCTATCTCTTATAATAATACAGAGACTGTGTCTGTCCGTAACAGGCAAAGTGGATGTGTTCATTTTCCTTTGATATTGCCGAAAAAAATCTTTGATGTTGCCGTAAAATATATGTCTTCTTTGTCGTGAAAAGCTGCGAGTTTTTTGTGGTTTGTTAAATGAAGTTCTAGCACAAAGTAACGGAAATTGTGTTTGCAAAAAAGATGGCTGTTCTTTTTAAGCATTTGTCTTCCTCTTGCCTTCAAAATAAATCTACAAAAACATTTGAAAAAGGGCATGGTATGTAAATGAAGTATAAGGTTTCAAAGGTTTGTTTATGTTTTTTTTAGTTTTGATGATATTATTGATGCGAGACATGTTTGTTAGCTAGCATCATAAAGCCAACCACACCAACAACAACCTAAGCTAGCTAGCTCGGAATTTATAAATATGTAGCCATGTTCTTTATACCTAGCTAAGTCTCCAGTTTATATTCAACTGACCAGTTCAGCTTATGTTAGCTTCAGTTTTATGTTGCTTTTTACATGTAAGCTAGCTACCGTAGTTATCTTAGTGGTCTTTGCTAAGAATGTGACTGTAACTTAAATTTCACTTGACATTTTAAGCTTAAATTAACAAGCCACAACAACTTTTAAAAAGTATTTTTAATTTTAAAAGTATTTTCGGTATGTTGTTGTTATTCCTCTGTTTTTAGGTATTTATAGCTACCTTATAGTAGTCAAACTTCTCTTCTTTTTTGAACACGAATTATGATGTAACAAGCTAGCTACAAAATCTTTCTTAAACTTTTAGGATACTGTGACACATTTTTATGCCCATATAGAATAATTTTTTCACATTTCCTGTAAACTTTACAAGGGGACCACAATATGACAAGTGGAACAAATTTTATAGAATTTAAAGTGTGTGTGTTAAGTTATTTTTTATCGTTTTGTTTCCTCATCCTGTTAAACTTTTGTCAGCCTACATGTAAAATGCCAGGTTTTTTTACAGGGGTTTTTGACATTTGATTGGAAATTTATATACGTGGGTTTATACATGGGTTAAAAAAATTTGTCAGTTCATATTGTTCGTGTTTCAAAATGCTGTTTTTGAAATTTTGTGTAATCTTTTTGGAAATAGACCACATGCAATATATATACTGAAAGAACAAATCTTTGTACAATCAGACTTCACTGTAAGCTGTTGTAAAGCTGATGTCTTTATCGGTAAAAATAACAGCCATCGTTTAGTAATTAATCGTTACTAATTAAGAAAAAATAAAACGAGTTTGAAAGTTAAAAAGTATTTATTTGTTAAGCTTTTCGTACACTAAGTACATCTTCAGACTATATAAACAACTTTGTCTTTATATTTCGTATTATAAACTATTGTTTGGGAGAACTAACTGTATGTGATGTATTTTTTGCTGGAAGAAAATTCCATGGCTTCACGTTTTTGTTTTTCTTGAGAATTTTACAAAATTTTGTAGGGATAAATGTTTGCTGATGATAAAAAAATTATATACTTAATGTTCTGACTGAAACTGTTTTTGTTTTTTATATTTTGTAATCTAAACGCGAGGACTGTATACACTGAAATCACTGATTTTTTTAAATTTTGATGTGTTTCATAACCTTTTTGTAGAAGATTAATGGGTAATGGTAATATACGACATGCTGAATGAACTTATTTTTGTTGATTTAGATGTGTTTCTCAAAAACCGAATTGTTTTACATTTTGTGCAAACTTTTGTTTACGAACCGTATACAATGTTTCTAAAATAATGATCTTTGTTGATTCAAGTTTATTCTTTGCTCATTGATTATTTGACATTTAGGTTCAGAATTGTTGGTAAAGGACAGTACAGAACTAAAAAGGAAAATTTTTGTGTTCTTAACTGGTTGATTTTTACATTTTGTGTAAATTTTTGTGGGAGAGGATGGTATCCAACCGAAATGACTGATTTTTCTAGATTTAAATTTGATGTTTTCGAAACTATGGCTTTTTCATATTTTTGTATAAGCTTTTAAGGGAAAGACAATATTTAAAATGTGTAAAATAACTTATATTTGTTGATTTGTGCTAACTCTTGCAGGCCTCCTTTTTGACATTTCAGAATAAAATACTGAGGGTTTTCAACATAATCACTTATAAGATGTACATATTTGAGATGCTTTATTTCTGAGATTGTTATTATCCGTGTTGTGACTGTCGGTGTTGTAACTGTCTGTGTTCTTACTGTCGGTTTTGTGAGTATTGGTGTTGTGAGTGTCGATGTTGTGAGTGTCGTTGTTGTAACTTTTTATCAACTATATTTTACACCTTGCAAGCTGTTCTTTTTTATTTTGTGTAAGATTTGTGTGGAGGATTTAATGCGATTTGACATTTGATGTAAGATTTTAAGAACATTTTTTTTTTATATGCACTACTGACGTCAGCAAAACATCTAAAGCAACCTATTTTTCATTGGCCTTTTGCCTAAGTGGATTTTTCCACGGGCCTTATCGACTAGTCTCTTAAAATAATACAGAGACTGTGTCTGTTTGTAACAGGCAAAGTGGATGAGTTCATTTTCCTTTGATGTAGCCGAAAAATGCATGTCTCAAATATTAAATTTTATGACGTTACGGCGCGACGTCAATAACACTACTTTAACGTCAATATCCTATATTAAATTAATGAAGCCATTACAGTGCTCCTAAAGCTTTGAGGGCAAATAACTTGGAAACGAGGTGGTGACGTCAATGATTTTTCACCGCGTGGGTAACTAGGGACCACCTAGGACCAATTTGGGTAATTTTCCCAAACCTGGGTCCCCAAATCCGTTTCGGAATGGACGGGTTAATGACGTCATCAAAAAACCTTCAAACCCTAATAGCTCTGCAACCGTTTGTCAAAAGTACACGATCCTATACATTTTCTTGATCAGCGTTTCAAGATCTATACGATGAAGGTAACAGGTTTACAAATTTCTAAAAAAAATCTTTTCGGTTTTGATGGGCCATTGCTGACGTCAGCAAAATTTTTATAACCTTATATCTCCTTAGGCGTTTGTCGAAAACATATGATCCTATACATTATTTTGATCAGCGCTTTAAGCTCTCCACAATAGAGGCAACGTGAAAACAAAATTCTAATTTTTTTTTAGTAGATGGGTTGCTGACGTCATCAAAATTTCTAAAACAAACTATTTTCCATTGTCCTTCTGATTTAAGTGGATTTCTCCACGGGCCTTATCGACTAGTCTATATAATAATACGCCAGTTCTGTGTGTCTGTAACAGGCAAAGTTGATATGCTCATTTTTCTTTGATGTCGCCGAAAAAGTTATGTCTCAAACGTTAAAATTTCTGACGTTACGGCGCGACGTCAATAACACTACTTTAACGTCAATATCCTATATTAAATTAATAAAGCCATTACAATGCACCTAAAACTTTGAGGCCAAATAACGTTTGACAAACGGTTGCAGAGATATTAGGGTTTGAAGGTTGAAGGTCATCAAAAAACCTTCAAACCCTAATATCTCTGCAACCGTTTGTCAAAAGTGCATGATCCTATACATTTTCTTGATCAGCGTTTCAAGTTCGATGCGATGAAGGCAACAGGCATACAAATTTTGGGGTTTTGACGGGCCATTGCTGACGTCCGCAAAATTTTTAATCTCTGATATATCCTTAGGCGTTTGTCGAAAACATATGATCCTATACATTATTTTGATCAGCGATTTAACCTCTACACATTACAGGCAACGGATAAACTAAACTTCGCCATTTTTTTTTTGTATCTGCACTGCTGACGTCAGCAAAAAATCTAAAACAACCTATTTTTTATTATCCTTCTGCTTAAGTGGATTTCTCCACGGGCCTTATCGACTAGTATTATAATATCTGTATAGGTCTGTCTGTCTGTCACGCAAAATGGTACCGCAAGTAGCGAGACGTGCGTAATGCAATATAAAACAGACGGGCGAATGCGTGGATTTTTCCACGGGCCATCGACTAGTTGTATTTAAAGTGATTATCATTTAAGCTTATATCGTTCGCCAGGGAAATTTCTTTCTCTACAATGGCACCAGAAAAGAACTTTCAGAAAACACTTTCTGATAAAAATGCGTCTTTACAAAAATGTTTTCTTTCTAAAGCCGCTTTTACACGATCAAATTTTATATGACATATACTATATGATCATATAAAATTGATCGTGTAACGTACGTTATATGAAAGTTTCTATGATCATATTTACACAAGTAAAGAAAACAATAGTTTTTTTTCTAAACTAATAGTTTCATGCCGCCACACGGACGACAATCTTCAGTAGTAATAAAACCTAACCGTAAGAGTTGCATACAATGGTATCAAAAATTACAATACAATGGTATCAAAAATGGACGTAAAAAAGATGTAAAAATGACGTCAGTCGCGTGAGTCGTACGTAGCCAGATAAAATTTGTTTATGTGTCTGCATTTCGCCACAATTTCTGTTCTTTTATAGAGTAGATTGTTTTCAGGGTATATGGCAATTTGGTATTTTTCCTCCTGACAGAGCTGACACGAAACACTTTCCGGGGAAAACGATCTGGATGTCTTAAGATTTTCCAACTAATATTGGGGTTTCCATTCTGCTCCTTGATTCTCCAAAACTCCATAGACAAGGTCGTGCTGCCTTTGTATTTTTGATGTACAAATGAAGTCTTGAGTCGCGTAGCGTTTTTTGAATGCTGTTTGACAGAGACCAATATACTTTTTTTCGCCGTAGTTGGGGAGGTCGGATGTTATCGTTGCCTCGTACACGACATTGGAAGCAAGACAGTTTTGGTTCATTGGGCATAGATCTTTTCTCATGCAGTTGCAAGTTCGTTGATTGGTGGGAGGTGTTGGGGGGTTGATTATTTTGTTGTTGTGTGAGTTGATAATGGTATTCATATTCGGCATGCGGCATGGTATTTATATAATCAAATTTTTTAAAATAGAACACGTCCTATTTTTTATATGATATATGATCATATAAACCTATTGTCTTCTATTGAGATTACATAACGCGTTTTCAATTGTGCCGAAGTTATGTAAACATGAAACAACGTTTATTTTTTTCAACAAGCCTAAGTATTTCGTTAAAATTTTCCGGCGTCATTCTCCTCTTTTAAACGCAATTCCGAGATTAAAGTCTCATAAAGACCGAGTTGTGCCCACGGCACGGCAAGACGCTTGTTTAGCGTTTGATTAGAAAACTTAAGTAGCTTATCGTGGAAGAGGACTACTAGGAACTGTGTGGCAACAGCAAATTGTCTTCTGTTGCACAGTCAAGATGGTCAAGACGGTGGTCTTCTTGTTTTTAAGTAGCTTATCAGTGTCTCTTAGCATGATATTCCATAGTTATACCATGCTTAATTGTCGTGTTTGATGCTAAATTCCCATAACTTCCACAATTAAATCATGACTCAGGTATTTTAACAAAGTTTCCATTTTTGTGAAAACTCGCTTCAATTTTTAAGCAATGTCAATGTCTACAATGTCTTTGTTTTAGTCAATGAACAGAAAGACTTTGATTTACAGTGATATCTGATAGTGTTTTTATTTCTTCATCCGTTAATTGTAGTGTCCCCAAACTTGTCTACCTCTGAATCATTATCGCTTTTTGAAGTCTGAAATCTTCTTTTACTGAGTGTTTATAGAAATTTAGTAATATTTGTGGTCTCTATAAGCATTGATTTGTCTTCCATCACTTTAACAAGCAGCAATCGGGTGAAATTGTTTAAAACATTGTATATATCTGTACGAACTCTTTTTTTATTTCAGTAATATATTTTTTCTTCTTCTGACAATGGTGCGTAATTTTGTTTACGTTTAGCTTCGGTAGTCACTGCCTCCATACTATCCCCATCTATTTTCCCTGTTGAATTAAAAATTTGGAAAGTTTGCCAGATTTAATTGCTTTTTTATTGGAGGGAACATTCCACTTTACATTGTGCATGTTGGGTGTATTCACAACGGGTGCTTCCACCCTGAACAACAAAAAAAGTTGGAAGTGTTTTTAAAGAACAATTTCATTCTAGCACATCATCTTCAGCAAGTTCAGGAAAAATAAATGTTAATTTTTACCTAGCAAACCAGATGTACAGCTCCAATAGCCAACTAAGATTTTAGTACCTGGCATTTGACCATGGTCTTTTTCTATGATACACCAAACGTCATATTGTTTTGAATTAACTTTTGTTCAGCATGTTGATAAATATCTCAACAAAAAATTCATTAAAATAATATCTGTAGGCCTTTTATTTCTTGTATTCACAAACCTTCAAATTACAACAAAAGTTCTCGGTGCTCTACTTCAGCAACAATAGGGACATTTTCTTCACAAGCAGAAAATGCCCTGAAAGTAGTGAAGTGAAAAGTGAAGTCATATAGCAAGAGAAGCTGGCCCCAAGAAGAGAAGAGAGAATATAGCTAGCTAGCTTGTAGCTACCACATATCTTGCTACCAAAGTATCGAACGAACTATTTAAAGGTTTCTTTCCGATACCGTTTAACTACATTCGTACTATATAGTTTAAAATCGTTCAATGATTTGATCTCAAGCTTAAGTAAATTACTTTTTGTTGACATTTAAAAAATTCACTTTTGTTTGTTGACATGTGGCTATATTCAAATTTTTACTCGAAATTTTTTCCCAGTAGTTTTTGTGATGTCTTTTGCAGAACGAATTTTTTTATCTAAAAAAGGTGTATTATGTCCATGCTTAGGATAATCACTCTGAGGGAATGAAAGTTGAGGAAAAAAAATAAAAAATAAATAAACACATTGTAAAATATAAATCACTACTGCTACCTACCCTGCTTCTTGATTTTGCTATACCAATTTATCTAATACCAAGGGTGTTTAAAAAACTCGACGGGCTATTCATGTTTTCATATCCACTTATTATCTCCATAAAATATGTCCAATGCCTTTGTAGTTTCATTAATATTTGCATAAATTTTTACATAAAACGAACTAACGGAAGTTATATGCGGGAAATTATATGCGGGAGAAAAAATTGCGGAAATAAAGCTTGCGAATGGGACCTTGAAAATTGTAGAAAATGCTGGATAAACATTGCATTGAGCACCATTTTTATTGCGGCATTTAGGATAGCGGCTGAAAGTATTTAGACTTTCGTTGATTTGGAAAAAAACAACGCAAAACCTTGATTTTTCGCGAAATTTTCAATTAACTGAATTGCTGCTTAGTGTTAATTTATTCACTTTGCGAGTGACCCTAACCCTAATCCATAAAACTCACTTTTATCCAAGGATGGCATAATATCTCTTTCGAAGTTAAACGATGTGCTGGATCGACTTTCAACATGGCTTCGACTAACTGCTTCGCTGCGAAAGAAATTTAATTCACTTAAAGTTAGTGGCCAGGGAGATTGAAAAGCACGTTATACTGGCAATATACCTGCTTGTGATACTGTACTCCAAACTTGTGATTCAAAATTGATGTTGCCTTTCTTGATAAGTTCAAACAGCTCTTCTTCAGTATCTGCCATAAACGGAGAATCACCACTCAGCCTATGCGATGAAGATTCTAGTTTTTAATAATATATCTCTATTTCTTAACTGTTTGACTCTAAAAATAAAACCTTAAAAATAGTTCCCTAGTCGTTCGCCAGTGTTTGAAATAAATAGCTCTTACTGATCTTTGTGGCCTAGCGACAGTGTTCGCTTTCTAGCGAGGTCGTGTCCGTGACATTAACGCGTAAATTAACCTTTATCACAAACATTCGCCATCAGAAAGATGTTTTTGATGGCTGCCGAAATGTTTACTGTGTGAATGCTTCTGCAGCTCAAAGAACCTTTATGCACTGGATCCATTATTTAGAATTTAGCTATATGGTACCAGAGATTCAGAGTTTATAGACCGTTCCACTGGTATATCTTATTTATGAATAGGATACACACAAAAAATTTATATTCGAGCAGCTTGCAGGAGAAGAAATATTTGCGAACTTACAATTTATATAAGATAACTCCTATGCTCCATATATCGCATTGTTGACTATATCCATAATTTGTGATCACTTCCGGCGCTAAAGTAACAAAGTATTCAGCAAAACTTATATTGCAGAAAAACATATGTGTTGTTGTACATCTGTGTGTTTATTTGTATTTAAGATTTCAATAATAAAACACCATGAGTGAAAGAGGTATAACTTATTACGCTTCTTTGAGCAAAAAGAAAATTAGCTGAAAATGTTAAATTTCAGTTTGGTCAAACAAAATATTTTTGCTGGCCAAGTGCTAATTATGAGAGTACTGGCTCAATTACATTTTTAAATTTACACAAACTTTCCTCTCCGAGCTCTTCTCACAGGCATGTTTAACGCGAATACAAGCAATGTGACATCAGCACTTTCTATTGCTATCCACAAGATATTGCTGCATATTAGAAGCGGGTTAATTTGCTGACTTTATTTATTCTTTTAAAATAGGACGAAGAAAATGAATTTTAAACGTAGAGAGGATTTCGTCCGTAAAATCAGTTTGTTAAATTTTTCCACCATGTAACTTTACCATGTAATTGGCGTGCAAACCATTTGATTCATCATGTAGTGCTCTGATCCCCCAGTTTTAGGAAGTCCGAAATCGGTCTCTTAAGAATTCTCTTCTGGT
>JASGCC010000458.1:0-106287 GCA_030067915.1 Hydractinia echinata | reverse complement strand
TGAAAGGCGTAGTTTGATATCTATGTCTTCCAATGATACCCCAGAATCTAACTGCTCAGAAATTTGTTGCGAGTACCAGCCATTAATTTTTTTGCAAGAAAACGTTTCGCACTTCCGTTAACGGTTAAATCTAATGGCTGATAAAAACGGGTCATATTGGCAGGTACATTTGTAACCAATATGTTATTCACCTCTAAAACATCTTTGACATCGGGGGTCATTTGTCCCGTGAAAACATCCATTATCACGAGAGCTTTTTGATCTTCTCCGAGACCTTTGGATTCACGCTCTTTTTTGACATACGGCACAATGATTTCCTTTAGCAGCTTAATAGACTCGTTTGTGTTAGAAAAGTGTTTTTCATTCACACTTAAAGAAAATCCAGTGGGGAATTGATATCGTGGCAAACTTTGCTGAGTTTTGCCCCCGTATATTAATTGCATCGGTAGAAACTTTCCCGAAAGAGTGACGGAAAAGGTGCCTGTAATAGATCGCTTATCTGAAGCTCCAAAGATAGTAACAGTTTTGCTGTTTTTCTTTGCCAGAGTACTGTTGGAACATTGAACTATTTTCAAAGGTGTCTGGTCAAAGTTTATTACCAAGGAATCAGGAATTGCATACTTCTCCACCTTCCTAACGATTTCGTACAAAAAGAGGTATTCAATCTCCTTTCGGGCAGCTACCGGTATGTCAACCTTAGTGGAAGTTTTTCGACGACGCGTAAAGCCCATTCTACGGAAAAGACTTTGTGCCCAAGAAGAGGATTTCAAATCAATGTCACCGATAACACCTGGATACTTTTTAATCAATGCCGTTGCTGCCGAATTAGCGATTGACCAGGTAATAACTGCACCACGATTACTCATTGCTTCTACATACTTTCGGATCATTGTATCAAATTTCCCCAAGAGCAACGGTCTTCCAGTTTTTGTGTGGTACTTTACAATTTCCTTAGATGGTTGGAGATGTTTTTTCTTTTCTTCTTGAATTTGTTTTTCGTATCTTTTTTTGAACTCTCTGACGGTGCTTTCTTTTATGTTCGGAAATCCCTTCTTAAAATTGCGAACTGCTGCTGCGTTTCCATGTTCTGAGGCATATTTATCATAACGGTTTTTGTCTGTCCACTTTATATAATTTACAGGCTTGGAAGCTGTTGCTTTTTGCATTGTTGAGAAATCGATGTCACCAAGCGTTGTAGTATTTGCACCCTCTCCTGGAAAAAGAAGAAAGAGTATTCGATTAGGGTGATAAACTCCTTTTTTTTCTTTTTAGGATAGAACCAGATATTTTAGTATGTCTCGCACGCTCGACCTGTACTAGAAACCTCGGGCTTAGAAGGGTTTCCCGCGGGTTGTCCCGGGCCTTAATATAAACCGATATTGACTGTTTGTTCATTTTTATTATTAGGTTGATACTTTACCTATTTATTTGATAAAGGTATTAAAATAAAGATCTTCTTAAACGAAAAGTCACTTTGAATAAAATAAAACGTAAACAGTAAGAACGTCAATAGAATGACTTCTTTACAAAAGTTTTGTTATTGTATAAACAATTTTCGAATCCCTTGACTGTTTTGAAGTTTTTAAAAAAAAATTAAACGTGAAAGAAAGATTCTATTTTTATATTTTTAGTATGTAAGACATATATATATTTTTAATACCTTCTTTTTCCTTAGTTTTGCTGGACTTTTGCTTATCATCTTTTTTCTTTGTACTCGGTGATTTCTCTTTGATTGAGGCTCTCAAGAAAGACATCTTGACGCGTCAGAACAACAAAACAAAAGAATGAATGGAGTGTGAGTGAAATATAAAAAGAATCTATTTCCTTCGAAATGTAAAAAGAATCTATTTCCTTCTTTAAAAGGCTCTTCATCGCAGAGAATACAGTTTTTATTTTAGAGACTGACAATATGATTGAAAAGGAAAAACGATGGAGAGTTAATTTTATTCAATGCAGTTCGAAAATCGTATAAAAAAATCAACATTTGGGATCCATCGTTCGTTCTTAAAAATGGCAACAATGTTAACGAAAACGTTTAATTCAGCAATTCGCGGATACCATTACTACAGAAAAAATTGGTATCCCAAAAAAGAAGAGCACCTTGTTTGTTCTCATGAGGAGGATAACGCCTTCGATATATTTGCTATAAAACATGCAAGGCAGATGGAACGATTGTTGGTCATTTACCAAGGGAATTGTCACGAACTCTAAAGTTTTTATTGATAAGGGGAGCAAGAATTTTTGCAGATTTGACATCAACCCACTATCGGAGATCACCCTTAGTTCAAGGAGGCTTGGAAATTTCATGTAAAGTGACAGTAGAAATGTCTCCAACACGAAAGAATATTCAGCTTCTTGATCGAGTGATGGAGCTTGTTGAAGCAACTTATGCTGAACCGACTTCGCCCGTTATCCTTGGTTCATTCTTGGCGGATGAGATTGAAGTTGATTTTCTATCAAAAGAGCAGCATCGCGCGACAAGCAAAGAAACATTAAAGCAGAAAAAAATAACAGTACGTAAAGAGACGAAATCATTTGATATACGTGACATGTTTAGTGGCAAAATACCGTCGAAGAAGCCTCGACTTGAAGAGAAACAGGGAAGAAACCAGATATCATAATTATTGATTAGATAATTCTTCTTTTTTTACGGAATAGATTCAAGCAGAAAATTCTTTTTCCTCCATTTTCCTCCGAAATTTTCCCAAAAGAATAAAACTGACTCTTTTTCCTCCCCTTAAATCAAATTTCTGAAAAAAGTGAAATTCATTAGCTGAAAATACTTCGGAATTTACTGGATAAACTTTCGCGAATTGAAAAATTAGCAAAATTTCGCGAGATAAACTTTCGCGAATGAACGATTTCAAATTTTTCGCGAGATAAACTTTCGCGAAAAAGGCCAAAATTCGCGAATTTCGCGAAAGTTTCTCTCGCGAAAGTTTCTCCGATTAAAGTACATCATGAGAACACTGCCGGAAAAGTTATAAAATTTACTTTTAAAAAGTATTGGTCACCCGGATACATCATGACAACACCATCAGAAAAGTTGTGAAATTAACTTTTAAAAAATAAGTGGCCACCCTGCTACATCATGACAACACTACCGGAAAAGTCGTGAAATTTACTTTTGGAAAATAAGTGGCCATCCTGATACATCATTACAATACTACCAGAAAAAGTTGTGAAATTTACTTTTGAAAAATAAGTGGCCACCCAGATACATCATAGAATACTACCAATTAATTACTTAACAAGAATATCCTCTAATTATCTGCTTGATTAATAAATAGCCAGAAATGATTTCTATCATTGCCCGTCGATGACAGCTTTAGCTGTCGAAACGTAGCCTAGAATAAACTCGCTTGCTCATGACATGATAATATTTAGATTATTCAATAACAATGACTGAACAGATAGATAGCGATATTATAAGCATAAAAGTTGTTTGACATTTCAAGAGTTTTTCTCAAATACAAAAGCTATATTTTTATATTTTTTTGCAAAAGCTTTCAAAGCCATGTTTTACCAAAAGTTATATCTTAAAGATGATATAAGTGAATGTGTGTCTGTTGTAAATTTCAATGTGTTTTCACGTGTTCTGTTTTGTTATACGACTGATCTCTCGCATGTTTTATTAACAGCTCACCACACTTATATCCCAACAGTTTGAAGTTTGTGTTTAACATCATTAAACATCCAGAATTCCAAGGACAGAAAAGGTGCGTACAAGACTTTTTCGTTGATTACCTTACATTGCTGTCAAAGTTATCTGTAAAACGAAGTGTATGTAGAAAATTGAACATATCTTCGTGGTAAAATTTCTGGTAAAATTGCATTTTTGCAAGGTTTGCCAGTCAACATGTCTATAGGTTTGGCTCTAAATGTAGATTTTGTTGCGATTACGAGTTTTTTTGTCAGTAATGAGGTACACAACTAGGATCAAAGAAACTGACCCTAAATAGCAAAATATTTTGTTCTTTGTAATTCTTCTTCAGTCGTTTCCCAGGTAAATGTCTTCAGCCGACATATTAGTAAGAATAGAAAAGAAGGCGAATCTGGACTGAGTACGTTCTTAATAAGTTCTTAACATTTGGCAAAATCTAAGCCGCAACGTTCTTAAAATTCGAAATTCTTATGTCAAAAGGTGTATAAGAATATGCTTTATAAGAATATCAGGTTGAGATTTAAGATTATAAACAATAGATCTATTATTTAGAACAAGAACATAGTTAGGATTTTGGTATTCTTTTTTTTTTTTAAAGCGTGCAACAAACGTGCTGATACATTTAAAGACCCTTGTTTTGTTAACCGGTTGATTTTTAAATTTTGTATAAATTTTTCTGCAAGAGAATGTCATGCAACTTATTTTTCTAGATTTAAATTTCTGAATTTTTTCAAACTATGGCTTTCTACTTCATAGATTAAAATATTGAAGGTTTTCAACATAATCGCTTAAGATGTACTTATTTGAAA
Organism: Hydractinia echinata; assembly: GCA_030067915.1. NCBI lineage: Eukaryota > Metazoa > Cnidaria > Hydrozoa > Anthoathecata > Hydractiniidae > Hydractinia > Hydractinia echinata. Next base: position 101,814 of record JASGCC010000458.1, on the reverse strand, counting down.
TGCGTTATTTCTGACGTTGTCATTATCGGTGTGACTGTCTGTGTTGTAACTGTTAGTGTTGTTACTGTCGGTGTTGTGAGTGTCTGTGTCGTCACTGTCGGTGTTGTGACTGCCGTTGTTGTAACGTTCTATCAACTAGACTTTACACCTTGCAACCTGGGTTTTTTATATTTCGTGTAAGTTTTGTCCAGAGGATTTAATGCGATTAGATATTTAACATTCTGTGTAAGATTTTAAGAACATTTTTTTTTATTAGGAATTAAACTTTGCAAACGTATTTTTTTGACATTTTCAAATTATTTTTTTGGTAAAGTAAAGCAGTGAAATATTTATTATACTGAAATATTTGCTGACGTCATTAAAATTTATATGACGGATTTTTTCCATTGTCCTTCTGCCTAAGTGAATTTTTCCACTTATCGACTAGTGTATAAGAATCCTTTTTATAAGAATATCAGGGTGAGATTTCAGGCTGTAAGCATATAGGTCTATTGTTTAGAACAATAGGAAATAATTACCAGCCTAGTTAGAGTTTTGGTATTCTTTTAACAAAAAGCGTGCAATAAAAGTGCTAACACATTTAAAAATCCTGTTTAGAATCCTTGCTATAAGAACCGTGATAACAAGACAACTTAATTTTTGATTACATGTACGATATAACAACATCTAACCCTCAACAGCAATATCCATTTCCCCTTTACTACCAATCTGAACTGAATATTTTATAGAATTTGCGTTAATAATGCATTTGCGTTCATGCATATCTTATGTCTTTCCTTTTTTCATGTATTTCTGATCTATTTTTCTTCACAAATAAATGCCCTCTCCCATTTCATTCTGATTTGTGATAAGGCTTGAATTTGATTCCCGTTGTATTTTGTAGCACTCTTTCTCTTCATTCTTATAACAACAAAATATGATGGACCAAACCCCTCGCGAGTTGTTATTAACTGACTCGACCATCCCCTGAATTGCCTCGATAACCGATGTGAATGTGACCATGCAAAAAAAATGAATAACAACAATCAAGAATAATTTGACGAGGTTTTCTCTGGAGGAAAGTTTGGCACGAAATTACCGAAGCCTATTGTTGATATGGACACGAACCAAGTGTAAACCGAATCAAGAAAGGACCAATCGTTTAATCCGTACAATGCGCATCCGCCCAAAAACAACTCGCCTACGCCCAACAAGAATAACGCGATAAACAGCTTGAAGTGGAGATACGCCACCTGTTTGTTTGTGCAGCAGCATTGTTCTGTGGCCACGATGAACTTCTTAATGCAGTGATTCAAGAAGGAGCCATATGATACCAAACAAAACATGGTGATTGGGATTCCAATGATACCGTAAATCATAGTAAAGATTTTTGCCCAATATGTCGAGGGTACTGGGGCACCATAGCCTGAATCAAGAAATAAAGAATGTTACAACCTTTTAGGTGTATTTTGAGGAATTTTCTTGCTTCTTATGCTGGTAACGAAAATTTGTATACATTCGCACTTTTTGAAACATCTGTCAGCGTTAAAGATAATAAATGACTTACCTATGGTTGTGACCACCGTCCAACAAAAGAATCCCGACCTCTCATAACTAATGTGTTCGATTTCTGCGAAGATTAAAGTGCCGACAACGAACGTAACAGCCAGCAAATAGCTGCGGTGAACTATGACCAAGAACAACTGTACTGTTTTGTACATTTCTGCGTCTATGAGAAAATCAGATCACATTACAATCTTGATCGGTAATGTTTTTTTTATATATCTATTTTTTTCATAAAATCTGACGCGTTTCACACGAACTATGTATGAGCGGGCAAATTTCTTTATATATAAATCAGCACGCTGTACTGTAAGAAATTTTTTTATCGCATCTGTTGAGCAATGCTTTGTGTCGCCATTAAATGTATGGCGTAAACGAAATCCTTGTTTTCTCCACCACAATCTCTGAGTGTAATCATCTCTTCATGTTTGGATAAGAGGTGTTAAACGGCGCTTAACAACACGACACGCAACGTATAAAACCCTGGGTATGCACGAATTAATACAACTTTATGAATAAAACTGAATTTATAAGAAAAGTAAAATTTTGCAAAAAAAATTTATGTATTTATGTTTTTGGTCCCGAAACTGGTGCTGTAAAACAAAACAAAAAATACTTAAGGTGGCAGTAACCTTTTTAAAAATTGAAATTTTTTTATCATAAGTAGTAGGTTATTCTCAGACTATATATTCATATTTTTTCTGTTATCTCACACTTGTCACGATTTTATAGCTGTAATACTATTATCTTCGACCAAATGTATTCAACTTCAACAATTCCTCTTTAAATTAAAATGTCGTGAATAATGAATTAATTCTGCCGAATACATCTTTAGCCCCACCCGCTTGTAAAATTACATAGAAAGAAATGACGTAATTATTAAAGAGAAACGTTTATAACAACAAAGATGGCGCATAAAGTAAAAATAAACTCCGAGAGTTCTACTAACTGTGATTTGTGATGAGGCTTGAATTTGAATCCCGTTGTATTTCGTAGCACTCTTTCTCTTCATTCTTATAACAACAAAATATGATGGACCAAACTCCTCGCGAGTTGTTATTAACTGACTCGACCATCCCTTGAATTGCCTCGATAACCGATGCGAATGTGACCATGCAAAAAAAATGAATAACGAAGACCACGAATAATTTGACGAGGTTCTTCTCTGGAGGAAAGTTTGGCACGAAATCACCGAAGCCTATTGTTGATATGGACACGAACCAAGTGTAAACCGAATCAAGAAAGGACCAATCGTTTAATCCGTACAATGCGCATCCGCCCAAAAACATCTCGCTCACGCCCAACAAGAATAACGCGATAAACAGCTTGAAGTGGAGATACGCCACCTGTTTGTTTGTGCAGCAGCATTGTTCTGTGGCCACGATGAGTTTCTTAATGCAGTGATTCAAAAAGGAGCCATATGATACCAAACAAAACATGGTGATTGGGATTCCGATGATACCGTAAATCATAGTAAAATGTTTTCCCCAATTTGTTGTGGGTACTGGGATACCATAGCCTGAATTGAGAAATAAAGAATGTTACAACCTTTTAGGTGTATTTTGAGGAAGTTTTCTTGCTTCTTATGCTGGTAACGGAAATTTGTATACATTCGCACTTTTTGAAACATCTGTCAGCATTAAAGATAATAAACGGTTTACCTATGGTAGTGACCACCGTCCAACAAAAGAATACGGACCTCTCATAATTAATGTGTTCGATTTCTGCAAAGATTAAAGTGCCGACAACGAGCGTGACGGCCAGCAAAATGGTGCGGTGAACTATGACCAAGAACAACTGTACTGTTTTGTACATTTCTGCGTCTATGAGAAAATCAGATCACATTAAAATCTTGATCGTTTTTTTCAGACTATATATACAATAAAAATAAACCCCGAGAGCTTTAACTTCTGATAGCATTTTCGTTTATCTTTGAAATGTTAATACGAGCTTTGTAAATCATAAAGCGTTAAAACGATGTGCGGATTTTTTTGTTTTTAAATATTTCTCTTTTTACAACGGCTAGATGTAGCATGATATGCTATAACAAACAAAATGCTATTGTGAGAAAAATATAATAAAACAAAGGTTTTGCACACACCCTTTTGATACAACCAACCCAAGGTTTGTTTTGAAACAGAAGTCTATGAAAAATCACGAGGTTGTAAAAAGTTTCTACTTTATTGCATATTTATAAATGAGTATACCTGCTGACATGGCAAATTAAACAAAACTGCTTCTATGTGCCTTTTTTCCGTATAGATAGCACACAGACTGAAAAATCGATCTGTTTGAACGCCTAAAAAATGTTACTGCCACCTTAAAATATAATGAAAAGCCCTTGCAGGCTAAAAGATTTCGGATTCTTGTTCGTGTGTAATTTTGTTCCCTATACCTAGGTCGCCAGTAGCCTGTTTTGTACAGAACTTCTACCATGTTGTTCCGTTATTTGAAATAAATAGGTATTATCCCGTGGTATTATCTTGATCTTGCAAAATGTTTCATGTAATACAAATATACAAAAAGTGATTTGTGAAAATAAATTGATACTTTAACAATACTGCACTACACTTAACATTCATAAGAAAGAAACGAAGACGTTTTACCATATCAATTTATTAAATATTATTGCTTGTGGTGTAGCGATATTTTGGAAATGTTTTATTATACCTGTGACATGACTAAAATCTTTATCAAGTTTAAGATATCTAAGATTTGACCATAAAGTTGGATCCTACAAGTTTAAAAACAAAAAAAGAAATAGAAGTAGGCGAAAGATACAAAAAGGTTAAAAGACTACGTTCATCGGTTTAGAATGAACAGTAGAGACTAAATCCAAAATGCGATTCCGTGGTATTAATATTTAGACTAGCCAGGGAACCTGGAGTCGAAACACTGGGTTAAGCCACAAGTAACTGTGTTACCTGGCATTGAACGTCGTGAAGAGCGATTAATAAGAAGTGTAAACTGTGCCACACATTCAGGTGAAGCGCTTTAGTATAACATGTCATAAATTAAGTAGGCGCAGAACATTATGGTGTTTCCGGTGTAATATATTTTGAAAAAAATAGGCGCACAACATTATGTTCTTTCCAGTGTAATATATTTTTCAAAAAATAACTTTTCACAACTTTAGCTGAAATAAAAACTCAGTTTACAACTCGTTGCTACCCTGTTATAGCAAAAACAGTTGGCCGACCTTTTTTTATTTTTCAGAGAACGTTCCTGCTAAAAGTTCAAAAATACATATTACTCCGGGCTGAGGGATTAATACAGGCGAACAATGACACATATCCATATAGGCATAATACCCTTTTTTGAACTTTCGTAACTTCGGATAAACAGAAACTCAGGAAACAGCCATCATTAACATTGGACTTAGCGCTTAGTACATGTAAACTGTGTCAGCAATGCGCTTAGGCGTAATACCCTTTTCAAAAAAACTTTATTGCAACTTCGGTTTAAATAAGAACACGGGAAAAAAAACAGCCTGTTGTTACCCTGTCCAGCTAAAAAAATCACTCAGCAATTCTATTTTGCGGAGTAAGTTTTCATGACACTAATAAAAGGTGTCACTACCTACTAACTGCATTTAGCATAAGAAATATTGATTAAGAATTTTGTTGTAGCTAGCCATTACTCTTCAGCCAGAAGTAGCTAAAGAGCTAGCTAGAAGAGAGCCACAACCCCAACATAAAAATAAATAATAATATACCAAACTTTAAAATAATAAGAATAAATAAGGCTAGCTACAGCTAGCTGGCTTCAGCAGGATGCTGCCTTGAAATCTACGTTAGCTAGCTAAAATCTTGAAATTGGTTTGTTTCAGATTTACAGCTACACATGGCTAGAAAACGTGATGATATTTTCATCTTAATATGTGAAAACATAGACACAATGAAGAGAATATCTTAAAAGTTGATAGAACTGAAATTTAGGCAGTTAAATAATTATACTAACCCAACCAAATATTCCTCTTTCCTCAAAAAAATTTTGATTCGCAGCTTGGTGAAGAAACCAGAGTATAACATATGGCGTCCTTGAACTCGGTCCCTCGAAAGAAACGACTCGTACCTTAACCCCTAGAGCTCGGTTTAGTTGAACAAAATCCGCCTCGTTAAAAACATAACTGGAAACGAAAATTTGAAGGAGTATCTAGCATAGCTCATCAAATAATATTAAAATAACAGTCTATAACAATATTTGTGATCAAATTCGTAACGCAGTCTTCATTCTTTTCCCAATTTAACGAATATCAAGATACGCACACAGCTGGAGTAGCGCTGGGTCACGGGGTCAGGTCGGACTTTAAAAGTCGTGACGTTACGGCAATCGGTTAAAAAATCGGTCGAAGAAGAAGGAGAAGAAAAAGACCGCCCGTTTTAATAAGATCTCGGATGTAATCCGAAATCTTAATAACAAAATAAAAATAATTTGATGATAAGAATAAGAATAAGACTGATGCAAATTTCATAGACCTTATAAAGAAAAATGTATTATATAAATTATTATTTACAACTTAAAAAAATCTATACCTTCCATTCTCAAACCATATTTTCTTGCTACTTTGTACCTGTCTACATAATATCGACAGTTAAATTTGAACGACATTTTTTACCCTTTTACCCTGAATTTAACGCTTCGAGCACGCCCTTCATGTTTTTTAATCAGTTATCACTTCATGTTGTGTTTTTTTCCATGGTGTTATCAAATTTTGTTTATTTATCGATTTCCTTTTTTTATTTTTATTGATTATGTTACTTCTTATTTATGGCACTTTTTCTCTATTCTTTATTTTTCGTGTTTATCATTTTTATTATTATTTTTGTTTTGAATGCATTAACAGAGGCAAACAACAACAACCCTCCCTACCTTTATTTGCTTCAAATTTCGAATTATCTTAAACTTCTCGCATTCATGACTTTACGTTAAAAAAATATCTTTTCAATGAAGAAAAAGGTTTAATATCGTAGCTGTGATCAATACACGCTTCAAGTAAGCATGAAAATTTATCTTTTCCGATCCACGAATTTTGCATAAATAGAATATATACTCTGCCTCATTTTTTTCTCTCCGTCGTAGTGCTTCTTCCAACTGTTACGTAGTAATTTTTTAAAAAGAAAAGAAAATTTCACAGGGGAGAAGGGTGTGTAATTCAAAACAGAAGGTTCCTCTTTTTATAATTTCAATGTTTTTTAATTAATCAATTTTATTGTATTCTATCGATGTTTTGTTAGCAATAGATAAATATTAGGTCATTTGTGTTATATTTGTCGTCATCACTAAAAAAAAGTTATCAACAGTAACATAAGGCTGCAATGTATTAGCTAGCATGTAATTGGATTATACATTATATATATTGTATTGATTCTGCTTCCTCAAGAAACCCTAAAAATTATTTAAAAATTCATTTTAAAATTCTGTGTCCGTGAATCCTATGCTGGTTCGTAACCACTGTCCAAATGTTTTTGTTTTGTTTAAGTGAGCACACAAAGTTTTATGTTTTACGATTTGCTTTACAACTAGCTAATAAAAACATGCTCTATTAGAAGGCCTGGTAAATAGGCTTCACAATGAGCTGTTTCAGTCAGATTGATATTCACAAGGTGTAATTAGGGATAACAGGTGCATTCTTGTTTTTTAAACAAGATCAATTTATTTGCAACAAATGAAATTTTAACAATTTGTCTTTTGTTAAAGGTTTAACTCATAAAACAATTCGTGAATAAGCCATAGATGTATGTACTTAGTACTTTGTCTTCCAGGTATGGACTGTGTACGAGGTGGTTGCAGAAGAAATGCGAAGTATTTACCACTGCTGCTGCTGCTATTGACGAAAAATTAAAGCAACTAACGCTGAGTAAACCAAAGGTGGAAATTATCCCTAATCTTTTTTGAGGATAATTCATTTCACGATACTCCTTTCATTTGCCAAAATAATTTCTTCTTTCTCTAAAGTGCAAAATGTACCTTTTGTGGAATGACGAATTTAAATCTTAGTTAAAATTTATTTTTCTGAATTTTTGCTAGCAATCGAAATTTATATTGCAAATTGAGTCTGTGTTTTGTGTGTAGCGGATATATCGCGGGAAACTCGTTGTGATTGTGAAATTCCATTCCCTACCAGCTTTCCGTAAGACAACAAGTACATTTGACATATAGTACCGTGTTTGTAAAATTTTCCAACCAGGAAATGTAATTTGATTAGATATTAATCAATTACGAAACAGAAATCTAAAATAACGGTTTGTCCTGCCAGGGTTGAAATCCAGTGAAAGTTTAATGATCAAACCCTGCGCGAAGTCTTTCAACAATGTTGTTTTACTGCATTCTAGATAAGCATTTACATGCGATGTCCAAACAATTTCCGCTTTCCACAAGATGCCAGCCGTCCATTAATAATGATTGGTCCAGGAACTGGTGTTGCGCCCTACCTTGGTTTCCTGCAACACAGGTTAGATTGTCGGCCGAACTTGTTTTGCTTCTGTCATCAATCACATGACATTTTCTAAATTAATAACGTCAATTTGTTTCGTTAACTTTTCAAAAGTTTGTCACTTTGCGTTGCTGTATGCTGATGTGAGCATTGTTCATTGCTATCCTGATCACTTGTGTTTTCTATTCTATGCAAATATAAAACAAAGTATTTTAAAATTTAATGTGAACAAAAACGCCAATGTCATGCGGCAATGCAATTTTTTCTTTCCTTAAATGGTTTCAAGTAACTCGATTGATGGTTGGAAATAACCGATGATGGTTGGAAGTAACCGATGATGGTTGGAAGTAACAGATGATGGTTGGAAGCAACAGATGATAGTTGGAAGTAACAGATGATGGTTGGAAGTAACAGATGATAGTTGGAAATAACAGATGATAGTTGAAGTAACAGATGATGGTTGGAAGTAACAGATGACAGTTGAAAGTAACAGATGATGGTTGGAAGTACTCGATGATGGTTGGAAGTAACTGATGATAGTTGAAAGTAACAGATGATGGTTGGAAGTAACTCGATTTATGGTTGGAAGTAACCGATGATGGTTGGAAGTAACTCAATTGATGGTTTGAAGTAACAGATGATGGTTGGAAGTAACAGATGATAGTTGGAAGTAACACATGATGGTTGGAAGTAACCAATTATGGTTGGAAGTAACAGATGATGGTTGGAAGTAACCCATGATGGTTGGAAGTAACTCGATTGATAGTTGGAAGGAACCGATGATGGTTGGAAGTAACAGATGGTGGTTGGAAGTAACCGATGATGGTTGGAAGTAACCGATGATGGTTGGAAGTTACAGGTGATGGTTGGAAGTAACTCGATTGATAGTTGGAAGTAACTCACTACATCAGAATTATGGTAATGGTTGGAAATAACACGTAAATAAAAAAATATAATCCATGATAATCTTTGATCTTAAAAAGCTGAATGCGGTGATATTTGATTGCATTAATGGAGATTTAGTCAGAACATGTGCTCTTCGAACGAAGGGCGCGTATGTTCTTTCTGGTTTTGATGCAGATAGTTGGCGAATAATAATTGATGGATTTGTGTATGGATTGGTTTCTGGTGATATGTGTCATGCTATTGCCAGAATGATATGTAAAATTTGTTCTAGGAAATTGGAAGGAGAAGATTTATCTGTTTTGGCTGCTTGTAGACTTATTTCACTCGATAAATCACCTGGTTTAAGACCCATTGGAATTGGCGAAGTTTTGCGTCGAGTTGTGGGAAAAGTAGTCATGCATGTGATAGAGCAAGATGTTGTGAATGTCACCCAATGTGAACAATTATGCGCTGGTATTGAGGCAAATCGTGAGGCGAGTATTCATGCTGTTGCTGATATGTTTTAGGGATATGGAATTGAATGATTCATCCAAATAGATGCTTCGAGTGCCTTTAACACGATTAATAGTGCTGTTCTCCTCCATAACTCCAAAATACTGTACCCAGAAATTGCCACATGTCTGTCAAATTTCTATAGCGAACCTGCAAGACTTTTAGTTGTTGATGGAAAGGGAAATATCATATAATATAGAAAAAGAACAAGTCAAGGTGACGCTGTTCCAATAGCCATGTATGACATTGGGTTAATGTCACTGCTTACGTCTACAAAAGATCTCGCAGGCGAAAAGAATTTGATCCAGTCGGCTTACGCAGACGATTTGACTGGGATAGGTAAAGACACTTTCATTGAATCGTTTTTGGAAAAGAAATGGTGTGACGAATTGAGATTATTATCACGTATAGCCACAACGCAACCTCATTCAGCCTACGCTGCCTTCCGCCATGGTCTGAAGCACAAGTTCCGGGAATCATTTTGGTCGGCGTTTTATCAGGTCGGCGGACGTTTCGGCGGACGTTTCGATGGCCCAGCGATCGTTTTTCGGCGGTGCTACGTGACTTCGGCGGTCATTTCGGCCGTTGTTTTCATGATCCGGCGTTGCCTTTTTTTTAAGGAAGTGACAGTCGAACTTCGCTATATCCAATAAATCCATTGATAATACCGCCTCGCTCCTTCCTGGCACCTTAGACTGAGACGACGGGGTACTCGACCGAAGTGCCACATGGAACCAGGTCGCTCTTATCAGGGGGGATCGGTGCCACATTCCGGCAATGGTTTTGGTCAACGGTCGTTTCGGCGGACGTTTCGATGTTTCGTTTTTCGGCGGTGCTATGCGAGGTCGACGATGATTTTGGCCGTTGTTTTCATGACCTGGCGGTGTTTTAGGCCGGTGTATCAATAACCGATGTGTTCTTGGTATAATGAAGTCTGGGGCTGTTCTTTTCGGCGTTTTTTAGATATATAGCGAAGTTCGACTGTCACTCCCTCAAAACGGAGGCAACGCCGGATCATGAAAACAACGGCCAAAATGACCATCACGTAGCACCGCCGAAAAACGATCGCCAGGTCACCGAAACGTCCGCTGACCTGATATAACGCCGACCAAAATAATAGCCGGAATGTGGCACCGATCCCCCCTGATAACACCATCTCGCTAACATGTATCCGAGGAACACATACTTTGCGCGATCAAGTTTTCTTGGAGGGTACCGATATCAAACTCGCTGCAATCGATTCAAGAGCCAACAATGAATAAACATTGTAACGTCAACTTTTCGTGTTAATTTGTTGTCCTTCCACGTTTAACTTCCATGTTTTAAATGTCGTTTATTGTTTGTTATGTTTAAAAAATATAGTCTTCATCGTTTTCGAACAGCATCGTACATTATCTTTAAAAAAGGCCGGTTGTGCAAATACTAAGATATTCTTTTTTATAATCAGGGATTACATCAAGAATGAAATTAAAGGCCAGTTAGGCGAAGCAATACTGTTCTTTGGTTGTCGCTACAGCGAGAAGGATTTTCTGCACAGGTAATAATGTTGAAATATTAAATAGGAAAAAAAGAAGAAAAAAAACTTTCGACCTTGCCAGGACTCGAACCTGGAATCCCCTGATTCGTAGTCAGATGCCTTATCCATTGGGCCACAAGGCCATGGATATGTGCGTCCGACGGAAAGGATTTATTTGAAAGTTTACTGTTAGCTTATTTTTGGCAATAAATGCGTCCCAAGATACTATAGCTCACTCTAGTTGTTACGGTACCCCAGTTATAAATAAAATAATCGTTTTCAGGCATGAATTGGAAACGTATTTGAAGTCTGGTGTGCTTTCAAATTTGTTTACATCGTTTTCAAGAGACACAAAAGTGGATTTGAACCAAACACGTTATGTTCAAGAAAATATTAAAAAGCATAAAGAAATAGTACTACGTCTCATATTCAAAGAAAAAGGAGCTGTTTACATATGTGGGTATGTAAAATCTAGATTCATTTTGGGAGAACACTGAATTTAAAGCCTTTAGATGTTCTTAATTTTTGACATTCTTGGGAATCTTTGGCAGGTTAAGTGTAACCTGCCAAAGATTCCCAAGAATTATAAGAGAAAGTTTTGCAAATTTTAGCCTTTTTTCGTGAAATGTTATCTCCCAAAATATTTGAAATTTCATATCTTAACAAGATCTCTGGTGTCCCTATGTGTCAGGACTTATGTTTAATGATAAACTGTTGATAAACGTGCTGACTGTTTATTTTTTAGTGATGCAAAGCATATGGGTCGTGATGTTACTAATACTTTTGTTGAACTGATTGAAGAATACAAACAAATATCAAAGATGGATGCAATAACAGTTTTGGCAGAATTAAGAAATGAAAAACAGTTTTTAGAAGATGTTTGGACATAGCTTTTTAAAAACAGCTTTTTATTGTTCTAATAACTATAACTTGTTGTTTTTATGTGGAGAATATATTTTATATTAAAAAAAATATGTTATCAAATCACCATTGCATGAGGTCACAATTTTAGAAAATAAACAATCTTTTTACCATAACATTACTGACAGTTATCTCTTCGTTCTAATAAAATTATTTAAATATGTCTCTTGTTTATCACCAGGTATTAAACTATGAATTGTGTGTCAAGAAAACATCGAGTTGTGTAACTCCTCCAACAGTTCTTCTCTTTCTTTTTCTTTTTCTTTTAAACGTCGTTTTTCTTCGTATTCCATGTCATCTGTTGGATATTCGTGTCTACACATTGGACATGTGTTTGTTTGTCCTAACCATGGTAAAATGCAATCAGCGTGAAAATAATGATTGCACTTTGGAAGCTCTTTAACAAGTTGTTTCCTTGTAAAAGGACCTAAGCAAATAGAGCATTTTTCGAGTTCTTTAGATGACACGCTACTTAAATTAGAAATAAAGTCTTTTGATGCAGGCGGGTTTTTTGCTTTGCTTGGAATGATTCCATCGATAACTTCGGAGTTGCTTTCCAAAAAAACACTATGTAAAAGTCGAGCTAGTTCCAGGTATGTTGTATCAAGGTCGTTGGCAGAATCGTAGGAAGCCATATCGTTAAAAAATTCTTTTTTGCGTAGTTCTTTTGATGACTCAGCCGAAAAAAGTTTAATCTTTTTCGGGTCATAGGTTTAAGCAACAAAACAATCAAGCAAAGACGATATGATGCGACTTTTGTTAGGACTTAAATATACACAAATGTTCCATACCTAGAAACCATCATTTAAGGTATCACGCGACAAACGAGGGAAAAAAGGAAGAATAAATCTGATCGTAAACTTCAAAAACTAGGAAGCACCTTTTCATAGCTACCAGAATTTTCTTTACCCTCAACCTACGATGGCCCCTCTGGTTCACTTCTCTTCCAATTTAAATGTACTTCTCTTTTATAATTCAAACAGTTATATTCTGTATTCTCACACTTCTCTTCTGTACTGTAAGAATCTTTCTTTTGACACTTCTTTTGCACAACACTTCTCTTCTTGTGGCCCGAAACTTTCTTTTCACAACTAAATTTAAAAATCTGGTCTGCAATTTTACTTCCATAATGTGTATATTTTTTAAATTTTCGCAAGAAGTAAGATAAGACGTGGTCAATTTACCAACAACTTTATATTTAGCAGGTTCCTGTGCATGTAGTCTGTCTGAATTAAAAGTGGACCTTGCAAACATTTACGGACTAGATTACTTGGTACCGTTAGAACCGAAATTTTATGTAGATTAACAAAAGCCTCACGATGAGATACACAGATAACCTGAAGGGTACTTTTTTGCAAAATTTACCTTAGAAAATGAATTTTTACAAAAAAAGTGTTAAACTTCTGACACTAAATGACATAGAATGGGTTGGTAGGAATTAAAGAATGTTAGAAAATATTTTCAAAATTCAATTATTTTGGGGGTAACCAGTTTCATAAAATCCGGGAAACCGGGGAAATTTTCTTGAAAGTTTTTATTTTTTTTATTTTTGTTAAAAAAATAGACCTTCATGACTTTGAGGAAATTTTCATCGCAAATTGGCATGTTTAAAAATGTGTTCAAAATGTTCTCCTTTCACTTTTAGAGGGGTTGGCATGAATATAATATTTAAAAAAGCTAAATAAACTACCACATTAAACTATCTAAAATCTCAAAAATATTTTGTTCGTTGGAATCCGTCATCGATTGTTCCTCAATCTCGTCATCGGTATCTGGTGGAGGAGCTTCTGCATTTTCACAACTTTCGCCATGGCACCCTCCGCATGCAGCAACACAAGACAGTCCATTTCGACGACACGAACACAACTGAGAACTGCAAGGACGACGAGAAGTGGTCTTGCAATTGCATCTAATAACTTTCAGAAGCCATTCTGGTGCAGCCTCCAAATCAGTCTTGATTAGCTCCATCGAATTTTCAACTACTCTCCAGCCCCATTCTGTTGGGTTTAAACATCGAAGATTCAAGTGTTTCCACTGTGCAACCTAAAAAGAAAGACAAATCAAAATACTTATTCAATCCAGCAAAAGCGATACCAATCTATGAACTGAGCTATATATGGTTATAAATCGCAAAATGTAGTTCATTTTTGTTACCTGCAAATGGACTCTGAGTGCATGAAAAAAGGTTGCTCGTTCAGTAGGTGACAGGTTTTCAGGTTGTACAGAGTTTGCTGTTGACACCATTTCGATGTACTTCCTATGACGCATACTGGCTAATGTGTCAATCTACCACCAAAACTGAAAAGAAAAATGAATAAGTTTACTTTGACAAACACTGGAGATCTTATGAAGAAGATTCTGAAACTTTCGTATAAAATGGCTACTTAAATAATACCTTTTTAACATGATTTCAATACCAGCTTTCCCAATCCTCTCTCTATCCATTTCGATTGTACCAAAACACTTTGCTAGGTCACGAACGGTTTCTGATTTAAGAACAGTCAAGATCTTTGTTTTCCCTAAGGATATTATATCGTTTGTATAGTAAGGTTAGTGAAAAAGAAAGTTCTCCGCTGAAATAAAAACTAACAGTGAACCAGTATTTCCAAGGATACATCTCTAACGCATAAAAATAAAGTCTTACCTTTTTGATGTATCGTAGAAGTTGTATAACATCCACACCAAGCATGCGCAAATAAGAGAATATCACAAAGATCGAATGTTAAGGATATTTGACTGATCTTCCAATATAAAAGCTTGGATTTTGCTTTCTTCTTCTTCTTATCGGCTATCTTGTGCTGAAATACATTTCATGCATGCCTTGTCTCCAGTGATACATCATGAGGATGAATATATCTGTATCGTCGGCTGTAACTACGACTTCTCTGCCCGTTTTTAGCATAGCTTAATGCTGTTTCTACGATTAGAACGTCTGCATCACATTCACTTTGGGTTGTTTTGAAGCCATTCACTTCAAAAGTTGATGATAACATTTTTATGAGCTGATCTTTATTGGAAGGATTTGATAAAAACAACTCTCTGTTGCAGGTCACTTTCCCATCTTGCGAAATTGCTATCGAAGCTGACTTTTTTCCTGCTCGACGATCATGCTCTTGCGTTTTTGTGGACATTTCATCTCCATAGCCATCAAAAACAAAAATAACAGTAGCGTAACTTTGAAAGTTTCTTTTCAAAAAGTTAACATATTATTTAATAACGGCTGAATATGTTGTTGTTGGCCAAGACACTTTGTGAAGTAATGCACCACCATCCACCAAGCAAATGTCATAAGAATCGATAGCACAGGTATTTTCTCTACTGATGAAATGGTTTCGTAGCACCGATTTTTGAGGTTTTCTCATCATTCCAAATTTGAATAACGATGTGGGTTCTCGCCAGGAGACCCAGCGTAATTTTTCTTACCACCGGGAAATCGGAGTAGTTAAGGTGGGAAAAATTACGCTGGGTCTCAAACGATTTTATTGTTCTTTGCTCACGTGGTCCATGTCGGGGAAAGCACTTTTCATCCGAATATTCCAGCGAGTGGTTTCACTCACCCTAACAAACATTAGTAAACTATAAAGTTTTTACCAGAGTAAGATGTGGCCAAGCTTGGTAAACAACTCACAGATAAATTAAAATGTCCTCCGAAGCGATTAGTCACATTGTCCAATTTAAACTCAGGGTTTCTGCTGAGTCATTCGTTCGCGTCTAAGCTTTTGTTTGAGAGAAACTCATTTTATCAACTCGAAGAAGAAAGCTTAGTTAACTAGGCTATGTGGGTTCTGGAGTCAGCTCGAAACGGAAGTTCTCACCCACCACTTCAGCGAAATTGGCTAGAGCAGTAAGACGGCTAAACAATATTGTTGGACTGATAACAACACTGGTCTCTCCGATACGGATTGCTGGCAACATGTCTTCAAATGTCTTGGCTTTTTCCTTCCTTTGAATCGTAAGATCCTCAAACAAACGTGGTCTAGTTTCTTGTGAATAGCCCTCCCAATTTCATCAGCAACGTCGCAATTGATTTCTGGTCCCGCGATTAAAGACTTTTCAGTTGGGGCTCATTTTTGTCAAATGGTTCGTCTAACCAATCCTTCACAGTTGCAAAATCTTTGGCATCTCGGTTCATTCGGCTTATCGAAAGCTGGACATGCTGCTCACTCGTTTTCCGACATGCACCTGTGAGTTTAGCCATTGCGTTATGAATGTCTGCGGATCGGTGAATGCTTCCAAACCAAAGTTGACGAGCGGATTCTGAACTTCCTCGGCCACGGGTCAGCCCTCCGTTGCTTTTGATAGATCGCATCATTACTTGCTCAATGATAAGTCTGACCACATACCAGCCCAAAATTTGTCACTACGTTGGATGGTATGAAAGCCTTTCGAAAACTGCTCATGAACCCAAGGGTGAGTTTCCTGTAAATCTAGCATGGTTTGTAGGTGAAGTCTTGCACTTTTAGCATAGTGGATGTGAGCTGTTGCAGCGAAAAGGTCAATCATCCAGGAAAGGGAAAAGAGGTAGAGGTTCCAATCTCCTGTTCGTTCTGATCTGATAAAGTCCTTGACAACTTCCATGTAATGTAAATATTGTAACCATAACTTTGCAGTGCGTGAACATTGTTTGAGCTCGTCCTTGTATCCTTCTAATAGGTTCAGAAGTTTCAACAACGATGGGTACTTGTTCATATCTATGTCAAAGTTTGAATCATCTTCACAACCATCCACGATTAGATTAAGATGGGTTTTTAGCTCTTCAATTTCAACATTTTCATTTCCAGAACCAACTAACGGAGACATCAATTTACAAACAAGGGCTGATTCGACAAGAAAATGTGCTCTCAAAGCTCTTGATATGGCCTTCCCACTGATAATATGTGGAACAGTGTTTTTTGCATAGATCTGTTCCATCGATTCCTCCAAGCCACTCGCTTTCATCAGGGATCCAATGCTTCCCATGAAACTCATCATGAGATGAAAACCACCTAACATGCACACCATGTCTAATGATTTCGCTTTAATTATCTCGTAAGTTTTGATCCACAAAGGTTGGTCGAAAGTTATGACTGGGGTGACGATGCCCAAAATTTGCGCTTCAGATTCCACAAATTTAAGAGTTGAAAAAATGCACGACATCATTGGGGTTCAGGTCGATGATTGGCAGTAGGACTGATGATTGGCCAGGGTAAGGAGATCCAGAGGAGACATTACTCATGTATCCTGACCAGCTCGGTCGCAGCATAGGATGAAAATAAAGAGCATGCCAAATATCGTCATAAATTATATCTTCAGGAAGAACGTTGGCCATGTTGAGCTCGATGATGGGTTTAAGTTTTACCGACGACAATCCAGTTTCCTCCGGGGGGTAATACGGTAATATTTTGGTATACCAGAGTTTGAAGTTATATCTTTTGCACATTTGATTTTTTCTCTCGGTATTGGCTTTAATCTAGCTGATGCATTTCCTGGTGTTACAGAAAGTACAACTCCCATTCCATGGAGCGTCCCCTTGCCATCAATAGTCGTGGTCGGCGTTGTCAGCAGACCATTGTCCAAAAGAGCCAGAAAGATTTTCTGTTATGTATTCAGTGATTGATTCGTTTCTGACAACGTTTTGTTTAAATCTGGTTACTTCGTCGTAGCTTACTGAAAATCCGAGGCGACTCATTTCAGTTAGAAGACATCTGGATCCAAAGACTTTTTCTGAATCCACGCCTAGGCCAAACATGATTGGTGAGATGCAAGATCGCGGTCTAGCAGCACTGACAATAGCTTGGCCGATACTAGCTTTTTTGAGGTCGGTTTTGATAAGTGTTTCAACCAATAATCGGAGGTAGCTTGGTACCCATGTTTTTCCAAATTCAACGTCTTGATCATTTTGTGGGACGGATATTCAGTGGTATCAAAGACGGTTGACTTCAATTCACCAAGTGTAAGTTTAGCTGCTTGCTTAATGACTCGTTTAGCTTCTTCCTCCGTGTCCTGGTCCCTATCTTGGTACCATTTATCATTTATCAGAATATTACAAATATTTCTGAATAAGACGACGTCAGATCTGCCCTGAACTTCAGCGAAAAACAACGCGTCTCCGTATTTTTCTTTGAGCATTTCTTTAAAGTATCTCCGAGTGTAAACATCCTCAGAGTTTGTTAATTTTTTATTTTGTCGTGTAGTTCAGCCACAGAATGCAACTCAGCATCAGTTTCGAGCCATTCACAGATAACTTTAAAATTACGTTGCTTATCCGTGTTTTTGGGCCTTCCTTGGGATGCTTGAAGTTTCTCTGTGTTTTGAAACAATTTGCTGCACTCAGCATGATAAATTGCACCCGCTTGAACCAAATCGATACAATTTACAACTCGGCTTCTCACTTTTTCTGACCATTCATCATCACGCGCCTCGCATAAGTAAGTACTGTATCGCGGTAGTGCACAAATGTCACATTGTAAAATTGCTTTCTGTCAGGATGCTTTCGTCGGCATGACAATCCTCGCCACAAAAGAAGCACTGTTTTTTCCAGTTAAAAGGACCCAAATAGAGTCTTGTCTTCTTAGGAGCCTTACTTTTAGCTGCTCGTTTCTCAGCCAAGTTGTCATTCTTGCGTTTCCGAATAGAATTGCCTAGATTCTTTTGGCAGCTTGGGTGTACTTTTACTCCATGGTTTTGCTTTTTTAAAGCTGCTTCTATTCGGTCATTCCTAAGCACTCTGGCATATTTCTCAAGTGTCGAAATTCCAGACACAAATGCGCAGTTCTTCCTGAGTGTCTTTCTGGCAAATAATGCAACACCCATCTGCGTATAATAAAATGTGATGTGGCCGTAAACATGGTCAGACTTAGTTAAGACCAGTAAATGCTTTAGTAGATTTAAGTTCTATTATCCTCACTTGTATTTCAAGAAAAACACTAAGGCCTACTAAGAAAAAATAAGCACCATAGTACAAGAAATATTTCATACCTTATATTATATATTGCACAAAAGTCCCACAAAAGTACTGCTGCTGCTAGCGAAGTTTATTGTTGTTTTGAACGCACATGGCATGTTATTCCTTCGAAAGTATTTACAAAATTGACACTGCAATGTCTTCTTGTAGATCAAACGCGTTTCATTGTTTTAAGAAAAGATTTTTCGTCAATTTTAAAGGTAAATTTGGCAAAAAAAGTACCCTTCAGGTTATCATCTGTAAAAAAATTTCCCCAAGAGCCTCATCGTGAGGCTTTTAGTATGTTAATCTACATAAAATTTCGGTTCTAACGGTACCAAATAAGCTAGTCCGTAAATTTTTGCACGGTTGACTCTTTTTATTCCATAATTCGGCCAGACTAAATTTGCATGTGCATAAATGTGCATAAATAAACCTTTTGCTGTGACGTCATAATTGGCGATGTTAGTTTCGAGAGAGAGAGAGAGAGAAAGAAAAGCTTGATACTCAGATCACATATATGAACACAGACACAGCGAAAAAGAATTTAAGTATGATATTATTGAAGAAGAAAACAATTTTGGAGAAGATGAGGACGGTGATAATGAGATGGAAACCTTTGATGAGCTTTTTACAGGCACAGGGCTGCAACTTTTTCAATTCGAGACCACTAAATAAGATGATAATAAAAACATTGAAACTGAGAGAGAAACAATATTTTTAGTAAAACATTGGGAACGTTTTCGTGTTGGGTGCAAGTGCGATAACTGCAAGACTGAAACTACAATCCCTCACAAAAATTATTGAGACTGCAATTAACAAGATGTGCCTTGGTTTGTATGATAGCACCCCCTCACCCTACCTCAATGTTGAATGCGAAACTAGCAGAACGTGTCTAGCGAAGCCAAACCTGCACTTCAGAGACATCAACTTTGAATTTAGGGGGGACGGGAGGCAGTCTCAGAATTTTTGTGAGGGATTGTAGGGAGATTGATTGTCTTTGTTGCACGGAAGTGGATGCATTAACAGACGAACAACAAAGCTACATAAAAATTATTGTTAAAATATGAAATAATAATGATATGTATCATACAAATATCCGTTGTTTTTTTAGGAATAAAATGTATAACTGAGAATGAGGATTTTAAGCAACTTTGTCTCGTAAAAGTTATCTTACAGAACGTTTTAATATGCTTACACGAGACAAGAGTGGAATTTCTGCAAGCCACGCCTACAAACAAATCTTTTCGGTGTGCTGCTTACAAGCAATTCATTTGGTTCGTTTTCTAACGACTTGGAAAAGGCAATCGCCGAGTTATACCGTCGTGTGTTGTGTGGAAAATAAGACAAGTTTTCCCTGAAGATGATGGTGTCTATATCCTTTACTCGGAAGAATAAACAAAAAATATATAATATATAATATGTGATTATAATTGTAGAAAAGAAAATAAAAAAAAAATTTCTAATTATGAAATTGTGATCTTGGATTTTCTAGAATATCATTCTATTTGCTGAATTGTCTTAACACACAAAAAATTCATTCACCAACTATGACGTCACAGCTATTTAAACAGGATTGTAAAAAAGGGCCGAATAAGAGAAAAAAAAGAACTTTTTAAATAAATAAAACATTTCCGATAAAATAAGATAAAATTATTTTTTTGATTTTTCGTGGGACCACTCCTTTAAAGTTCCTTTTGCCTGGATATAAGGAGGAATGAAATGTTCAGCTTAATGAAAAGTTTTCTTTTCTTGCTGCATTAATCCTGGCCTTTTGTATATAAGAATAATTTCTTTTTGGTAGATGTTCAAGTGTTCTTAAACAAGTTTAAAAATGAGCATTCCGTACAGTTTCCCTGCAGTATCAGGATCTTGATCGTTGCAATTAAGGTTATTAGATACTGTAAAAAAAAATATTTTTTCGTTATATGTAAAGAAGAATATGTTTTTTAATGATATTGTATCTGGTAGTGTGTAACAAATTCAAAATCATACTGACTAATGTGTATATAATTATGTTAAGCTTATTTCTCTATGTTCATTTGTGTTTGAAGTAGCACTTAATTTAAAGTTCTTTTTGCAAGCTTCTGTGGAGCAGAGCTATAGTTTAAAATGAACCTAAATAATATATCTACAAAAAATGTTGTTTTTTCACTTCTGTTGTTTGGGTGTATCTGCATAATATGAGTGGGAAGGGGTTGTCAAGGAAGAGGGAGGTTGTCAAGGTAAATAACACATTGTCTAGCAAAGGATACTGTGGACATTTGCCAATGAAAACAGTTGATATTTTTTGCTTTAACCTTATATAATTGCATATTAAATTAATCTTTTTCCTCAAAATTTTATGACTTTTACACTTTTACACTTTCCTAAAAAGAAACAACACTTTCCTAAAAAGAAAGCTTGTATATGTAACATAAAAATTATTTTTTATAACCACCCCTCTTAAATAAGCACCCACTCTAAAAGTCATGCATGCTATTAACATTTACATCTATTTAGATGTTAGATAATTAATCCTCCTTGTATCGTTATTATGAAGATTCAGATTATGAAGTTAATTTATCGAATACCTGTGATTATTTTTGTTACTTGTATTTTGTTGCTCACATACATGATGATGACACCTGAGGAATATCAAAACATTTTTCATTGGTATAAAAAGAATGTGAGTAAAGACGAAAGGTAAAGTTTTTTATGTAACATCGTAACAGCTGAATACTGTTTATTTACATGCATTGTATATTGCCATAAACACCAGTGTTCTATATATGTTAAAATATTCAGGAATTATGCATAGTAATACTTTTTAGGGTCTTGGGGTTATTAAAAGAATAAATACAGTTCAAAAACTTCGTATAATATCATCCACATAAATATATACAACTGCTATTAATAAAAATTGGTAGTTTTGTATTAGAAACAAAAAAATAGTTCTAAAAAAAATGTAAAAAATTAGTTGTTCAAGTCTCTAGTAATATACAAGGTTTTAGCATGAGTTTGAGTTTTCACGAATTTTGAATCTTCCTGGGGATTAAGTGAATTTCTAAAAAAATAGGGATGGTTCTTCATGATGTTGAGTACTGTACAGGCTATGGAATGGCAATACATACAAATAAGTACAATTGTCTTAGTGGGTTAAACCTGCCCTAGCACTTTTAGTATAAAAAGGTTAAATTTTACTGTTACATTGTTAAACTTCAGTGAAGTTTAGTTTTCAAAGTAATTTTGCTTCTTCGACAAAATAAGCTTTTTTAAAATGTTCAGCGATTCATTTATGAAAAATAAGTATTTTGCTGAAATTAAAAGAAATATGGAGGCTATCAAGAAAATTCGAATTCATGATGAAAAATATTTCCAGGGTCGGAAAAATTGTTTTTTTGTAAGGATTTAATAGTACATTCTGAGGAGACAAAAGCACTTGTTTGGTTTAGATGACCTTTTTAATTACATGACTATATAACCCTTAAAGCAATCAAATCAAGCTGTCTTATATTGCACTGTTTTGATTTATGTGAGCTGTTGAAAATAAGCAAATATTTTGGAGATGAAATAAATATGCAAATGTTGATAAAATATTTTCAACAAAGAATGACATTCCAGAATTTTAATATTATTAATAAAGCATATTGAACATGATATGTCATACTAGTTGAACCTTAATTTCGGAAATTTTATCAACCATTTCGAATTTATTGACAGCAACAACCCTCTCCAGGGCTGCGGAGAAATTATTCTGTTTCCCTAGTCATAGGTTTATGGAAGCTGTATGCGATTTGTTTTTTTTTAAATTATAATGTGTAAAAATAGCAATAATTTCACGTTATAGTGCTGCCTAAGTGTTAAATTTACACAATGCGCTAGTGTAAATAGTACTTCATACCTTAATAAGGGAAGAAATTTTCGCGAATTTCGCCAATTTGCAAAAATAAATTTTGCGAAATTTACGAATAGTTTTTGATTCACGAAAATTTCTTCCATGAAATAAAATAAAAATGCCCATTGGTCGCGAAAATTAATTGACATTTTCCCAAAGAAATTTTCAGAAACCCACGGTAAGATATATGTCCTCTAAAATGTCCACATTTGCTGTTCAGAAGATTTTTCTTATAGCCTTCCTCGAAATATGCCTTTCGGTTTCGACCCACAAAAATTTCTTCCCTTAAGGTAGAGGAAGCTCAGACTAAAACCAAGAAATTGATAAATCTTTCGTTTACTAAGAATTGTGTAAAATTTTAAGAATCTTAACCCAGTATTGTTTATAAAGGTTTATAAAGGTTCCCTTAAGAACCGTGTTTATGTGTTGACTTTTCTTGTGTTATTTCTCTTGTGTTATTTCTCTTGTGTTATCTTGTGTTATTTCTCTTGTGTTATTTCTCTTGTGGTATTTCTCTTGTGTTATTTCTCCTGTGTTATTTATCTCGTGTTATTTCTGTTCTGTTATTTCTCTTGTGTTATCTTGTGTTATTTATCTTGTGGTATTTCTCTTGTGTTATTTCTCTTGTGTTATTTCTCCTGTGTTATTTATCTCGTGCTATTTCTGTTCTGTTATTTCTCTTGTGTTATTTATCTTGTGGTATTTCTCTTGTGGTATTTCTCTTGTGTTATTTTTCAGTCAAGTTGAAGACAACAAACAGCAAAGCACGGTGGAAATTGAGGTACATAATCAACAACACTTATCTGATGCAATAAAGTTAGATCAAGAATTTAATGAATTTTTAAAGTTAACTACCCATAAACCTATAAAAAGTAAAATTACGAGAAAAAAAGGCAGAAATACTAAACACCAAAACATACGAACGAACGACCACCGCATAACTCAGAACAATAACATACGGAGTGATGATAGAGCTATAGAGAGGGAATTTCCCTACATAATTCTGCCGAATAAAGAGAAAAAAGTGTAGATAAGAAGAAAAAGCTTATATTAATATACACAGCTCTGCATAGATCAGAAGAATGGTACAACTTGCCACAAAGTAAACTAAAAGGATATCTTAAAAGAACGAAATGCACAACAAGTAACTGCCGTGTTACCTACGACAAAAATTTATTTTCGAAAGCAGACGCTGTAATTTTTCATGAGCGTAATATGCTAAGCATAGGCTTGTTAAATCGACTTTCGTCGCGGAGGTATCGACCGAGGTCTCAACGATGGATATTTTTTACATCAGAAACTCCAAAGAACACTGAAGATGGGGTTATCCCATACAATGGGTTTTTTAACTGGACTATGACTTATAAGAAAGACAGCGATATATACCTGCCATATTTGCAGTACCGAAAACTAAAGAAAAAAGCTCGACGGCCTGATCCCAATTTCAATTATGCGAAAGGAAAAAGCCGTTCAATTGCATGGTTAGTTGGAAATTGTGATTTTGAATTTCGTATGGAGTTTGTTCACGCTCTGGAGCAATTGACCACTGTCTATGTCGGCGGCTATTGTCGAGATGACTTTCGAAATAAAATAATTTGCACAAGATGGTGTAACCAAAGTGTTTTGGATGACTATAAGTTTTACTTGTCCTTAGAAAACGGCATATGCACGGACTATATTAGTGAAAAGTATTGGAAATATCTAGAACAGGGGTTAGTTCCTATAGTGTTAGGAGGGGCGAATTATAGCGATCCAAGATTGGCTATACCCGGTTCATTTATAGACGCCACAAAGTTCAAATCTGTGAAAGATCTTGCAGATTATATAAATTATCTCGATCAAAATGATACCGCTTATAATGAGTATTTCAAATGGAAGCAGAAATACAAAATATGGCACCCTTTGGAGGGGGACTGGCCCTTCGAGAGTTACTTCCTGTGTAAGATATGTGGAATGCTGCACCAGAACCTCCCCATAAAAATCTACGATTATTTATCTGATTTTTGGAGTGTAGAAAATGATTGTGAAATACCTGAGAAGGAAATGCGCAAACGAATTAACTTCACAGGTTATAACTGGGAAGATCGTCATCGTAGGGCAGAAAAGCAAGCACTTATAGATGCTGCTCATATACCAAAAGATTTCGACGAAGAAGAGCACGACAATGAATTCAACGACGAGTTTTCTGATGATCTTGCTTAAGGAATACTTTTACGCTGTCAATTCTTTTTGTAGGCTTTTCATCTTTATTTATATTTTAAATTATTGTGGTTCTACTTGAGGTCTCTGCCTATCTTTTAGAAGACCATTTTTATTGCGTGAATTTGCTTAAGGCTTTTTAAAGGCTGTCTTTTACGACAATGTGGTTCACTTGGGTCAACTTTATGATCACGGTTCCAAAGCAGCGATTGAATTGTTCATAATTTTATATTTCGTCAAATTTAATATTTATAGTTTTGTAAATGTATATAAAAAGCGAAAATTTAGATATATTTATAGTGATAGTTTTAAGTTCAATGGTAATCGTCAAAAAACAGGCTGGCAACGAAATAGTTCCATATGTCAAACCCGAAGCTTTTCGGCTGCTTCTAAAAAAATGAAATATAAGGGAAGGTTGGATAAGCCTGAATTAACCAGCTATATTTTTCTTGTAAAATATTCTTCTTGTAAAATCAAACGAAAACGACAACGCGAAAAAAATAATCAAGACAAATATTTACTTACTTAATCCACCAACTTATTGACGCGCCAATTGGACAAAAAATCCCAAAAATATATTCTTGTTTGAAAAGATATCTTTTTACCATCTATGATCGAAATGAACGACTTTACAGGGGGGCTAAAACCAAAAAGACTGCAAATTTGTCTAAGAAACAGGACGTAGACAAGCGTAGTTTTAGAAAAGTGTGTGAAAGCACCTTTGAAGATGGCGTGGCATAGCACACAGAAAACATTTCTGTAGAATATTCAAATCTTTGGGGTGGAGTGCTTATTCAGATATTTAAAAGCGCTGTTGAACAACTTTGAGCTCGACAACATTGTTGCCATTTGCAAAAATTGTCAATTCCGTCATTCGCGACATTTATTTTTTCAAAACCTTGTTTTTACCTAACCTGGGGATAATGTTGCCTTCAACTATTTTATAGATAGCTGTAAACTTGTGTTGCACACTTTTTCTTTTTTTAAAATATGCTTTATAAGAATATCAAGCTGGGATTTCAAGTTAAAAACAAAAGTCTGTTGTTTAGAAAAATAGAGAATTTTCGCGAAATTTTTGAAACTATTCATTTACGAAATTATTTCTCGCGAAAGGTAATCCATTAGGGTATCAAATTGATAACGTTAATAAACGGATGGCTTTTTTTTATGAATGTCGACGACCCACCTTGAAGGGTAGAACTTTTGGCAATTTTTCTTTGATAAGACAAAACCCTTTAAGTACTAAATACTTAGATGTGCAACTTTGTTGCAGCGTAAACTACGTTTTTGTGAAAAATCTCTTCTCTGTACCGTAAGGAAAGAAATTTTCGGGGGAATTTAATTTCGCGAATCAAGGTGTGAATGACAATAAAGGAAGAGGCTTTTTGCTGTTGAAATCTAACATTAAAAATTATTTTTTTGCAAGATTTCTTTTTTTTTTCGAGTAAAACAGAAAATCAAATTTTTCGCCAGAAGCATACAAGAAACATCCCGATTGGAAACATTAGTTCCGCAATTTCTTCATGAGTGCTTCTCATATTGCCAAAATAGACTCCTGCTTTGTACAAAATTCCATTATTCCACTAAAAAAGTTTTTTCGTAACCCTGAGACTCCGGAGGCCGAAACACCAACATGCCATCTATTAGCAATCATGCGTCATAACTCAACTTATCAAGACGGAGGCTAATGTGAAAAAGAAATGTTTATTCTGCTTAACTTCGTCAACATTGCGACAACCGGTGGCCAGAAATCGAATTCAACGACGAAAGATTATTTATAGAGCGTTTTTCGGAAAACATGTAGAAAAAAATGACAGTTTATATTTCACGTACACAAAAAATTAAATATTACATTTGCAAATCTATCATTTAGCTGAATGTTTTATTTAAATCTTATTTAAGGTTCAAATGAAGAGGCAACCTCGATCCCAGGACATGTTGTCTCTTTTTGCATATCGGATATCAATAAGCGCAGCGCCAATGAGAGACAAAAAGCCCTGGGAACGAGGTTGATGAAGAGGTAGTTGTTATAAGCACGAAAAACTAAAAAAAAAAATTTTGAATTTTTTAAGCAGGATTAAGCTAAAAAATTAACAATCGTTTGTAGAAAAAAATAGACTGATATGAAGTTAAGATTTATAAAATATGTGGTCTACAAATAAAAAAAAGTACGAAAAATTAACGGAATATGAACAGAGGAATTTAGTGTTTCGAAATTACGCACAGAGATCTAAAAAGGACAAAAATAAAAAAAATAAAGTTCAGTTGTGGGAGACAAAATATCCTGAGATCAACGAATTTCGAAAATAACTATCTTATTATTTTTTTCGATCTACAGCTCTGTAGGATTTGATTAAAATTATCTTTTTATAGGAGGACAAAGCATTTTACTTGAGATGGAAAAAACAACCAATAAGGTCTTTAAGCTGCTTCTTAAAGTGACGTGAAGATAAATCCACGCAAAAAAAAAATCGACTCGTGAATATATATCCATGCTCGAGGTAAACATAGGTCAGTATCATCCTTTCTAAATGTACTAAAACTACGGCGAGAGAGAACGACACATGACAGATACAAACTGAAGTGCGAACTACGCATATTTACATATAAGCGGTAACGTAATTCCCCGGGAATAAACCTTGTACGCCATTTTTAATCCCTTCAAACCATCCATCGTCATTTTTCTTGACGACGTAAATAAGATCGCCTTCCGTTAACTCCAACTCGTCGTCTCGCAACTTTTGGTAACTGTATATCGCGATCACTAAAACACGTAAGATGGAGAACATTATAACGTGTCAAATAATTGAAAAGAAATTTTACGCAAAAACAGGACTGAATGAAATTTTAAATGACTTTTAATATCTGTAGTTCTACCCTCTTTCAACACCTAGATTTCTATACAAAATCGTGGACAAAAAATTACTGAAACGTCTACTAAAATTCTTTCCTCAACTATGTTCTTTTCTCGAGTTTATTCCACAAATTAAGAAAATAGTTGATCAACATTGTCAATAGGGGTAGAGAAGGGAATGCTGATGCAGTCTAAATATTAACATATTTCGGGGCGTTCATTACACTTCATCCACGATGGTGTCAAAATTACGACCTAAAAACAATTCAAATATCTTACAATTTCAGATTTTTATGTCAAAATTAACTATTCGGAATAACCGAAAAATACACATTTTGCTAGTAGAAAATTGAGTATAAAAATAAGAGAACGAAAAAATTACCCTTTTCTTCATAATTTTCAGGTGCATCGTCGGCAGCTAAAAGTTCTGCTGGTGGCGGTGGTGGTGGAGGCATGGGTGTGGTGGGTGAAATGGGTCATAAAAATTATCCGGCGGCGGAGGTGGTAGATCTTCAGCTAGCATGTTACTGGTTGGTATCTGATACAGACCGTCCATGTCAGGAGGGGGAGGAGGAAGCAGTGCATCGTCATCTGTAAAAAAATAAAAGTATTTCTAACTTCGCGTATACAGCAATTGTGTAGTTACAACAACAAACTTCTATGGCAATTACATTCAATAATTCTTCTTTTAAAAATGTCTAACTTACCACCATTACCTAGGTCCATAATTTCCAAAGGCGGTGGGAAACTTAATGAGGACAAAGGAGCTGGAAACTCATCTGGGGACATAGGGGGTGGAAGCTCATCCAAAGCTACAGGAAGTGGAAGCTCGTCCAAGGGCACAGGAGGTGGAAGCTCGTCCAATGGAACAGGGGATGGACACCCATTTGGGAAATAGGGGGTGGAAACTCATCCAAGGGTAAAGGGGGTGGAAGCTCGTCCAAGGGTACATCGTCTGAGGACAAAGGAGGAGGAAAATCATTTGCAGACAACACAAGTGGCGCTACTTCAGCTTTTTCTTTTAAATTGAAAGAAGGAGGTGGTGGGGCAGCGGCACATTAGAAATAGCCGACGCCATATTTGGGGATGCGGGAGGTGGTGCTAATACAGTTGTTGTATTAGGAGCTTGTGGTATTGGTGGTGGTAAAGGAGGAGGTGGAGGTGGAGCTTCTTGAGACGATGGAGGGGTAGAATTTGGTTGAGCACTTGTAATCAATAACGATTGAGATGCCTGACGAGTGTTTGAATTTTGTATCGGTTGAGGAGCAGGAGGAATGGGCACATGTTTGGGTTTGGGAGAGAGAGGTGGTGGGGTGGGTATGTTCTGGAGTGAACGCCTAAGTGATGGACTGATGGCACTTGATCTTCTTCGACTAGGTGATAGAAGATCGACGGCACTTGATCTTCTCCGATCAGGTAATAGTTGATCAATAGCACTTGATCTTCTTCGACCAGGTGATAAAAGATCGACGGCACTTGATCTTCTTCGACCGGTGATAGTTTATCTTCCGAAGCAGATGAGTTGTCCAGTGAAACACTAAGTTCTTCCATAAAACTTGAGAAGCGATGTTGCTCCAGAAGATGTTGTGTTAACGATGGTCGTTTCTTGACGGAATGTAACGGAGAATCGGTTGGAATCGGGGAGGAGGTCGCAGGAGGAGGGGTAATACTTACTGACTTACCGTTGTCATAGTCTCTTTCTGGCACAAACATAGGTGGTGGAGCTATGTTGGATGGTGGTGGAGGGGCAGCTGGAACATGTTGCGGTGGGCGGGAGCAGGGGCGAGCGGTGCTTTTGGTTTAAATGGAGCAACAGGAGCAATAGGTGGCCGTGGCGCAGGTGGCATTGAAGATGACGATCCAAATTGTCGCTTTCTGTCAGATGGTGGAGTGTTTACTGATTGATAAATGGAGTTCTGCAATGAACCCTGTGAGCTGGAATGAACACTTGAGACACTTGTTCCTTTCACAGACCCGGATGAAGACGAAGTTGAAACACGGCGTTGAGAATCATTTCGACGATTAGTTTTTACACCATGACCTAATAAAAACAGAAAAATATTATACTTATTAAAACCTCTTAGTGCTTTACTATATTTATTTTGTTGTCACTAAAGAATATGGTACAAATTCAAGTTTTAATGAAAAAGAAGTCTAACCTATATGATCTAGACACGTGTAATCGATATCTTCTCTTTTGTATCGCTGTGTTTTTTCTTGTTGAGGTGGGGCAACGATCTTGTGAGATCTGGAGAAATTCTTGCTGCTAGTAAGTACACCAATTTCACGTCTTGCAACTTTCTCTTTGTGAATTTCAACAACCTGAATAACACAAAACAAACTTTAAAAGTCAACGCAATTGGTATATTAATTTAATTGCTTTTGATATTGAAACTATGTAACATTGTCTTGTGTATTATATATAACTACTTTACGGGGAGAAAGTTTCGCGGGGAGAAAGTTTCGCGAGGAAAAAAACGCGAAATTTTAGGGATTTACTTTTGCGAATGAGTGATTAAATCTATTTCGCGTAAAATAAACTTTCGCGTTCAACTGGAAAAGTGGATTTCGCGTGAGATAACTTTCGCGATTTTTGGTTTTTGTGCAGTTTTTTTCCCTAAATATTGGAATTTTGACAAATAAAAAAGAGTTGTTTACATCATACATAAGTTTGTCTTTCTAATCAGAAAATAATTTAATAGAAAATACATCAAAAGCGCTGCGCTCATCATACTCCCATTCGGAATCCTCATCACTTGAGTCGTTTTCATCATCACTTTTGCTTTCTCCATTTTGCTCGGCTGATATAGCGATCAATGTAAAATTTTCTCCCGATTCCTCGGTCGAAGGCAGCAAAGGGTCAAGATCATTCGATGTTATTGATTTATTAGACTGATCTTGTCGAAAGAAAAAGCCTGAAAAAACATGAAATTTGAGGTTTTTTTCTTCACGCGAAAACGCAAAACTTTCTCCCCGTAAAGTAGTCGGTAGCCCGTGGAAAAATCCACGGGTTCGCCCGTTCTTTTTATATCGCATTGCGTGCGTCTCGCTATTTGCGGTACCATTTTGCGTGACAGACAGACGCATACGGGTATTATAATATAGATTCAAAAAATTTCTGCACAATGTGGAGAAACTGTGCGCCTTACAATTAGATGTTGGAAATAGTTGCATAAATCTAACTAGACACAAAAAAGGACATACCAAACCAATGTTATTCGCATTAGACTGCATTTTTTGCAGCTGAATCGTCTGTTGATCCATCATTTGAAGAATGTTAACAGCCAATGAATGGATCTGGTAAGCCACACTGGCCAAGGATTGTGATGCGTATGCTTTTGTTTCATTTAGTGCCTTTTCCTTGTCTGGACTAAAAATGTAATAAAAGATTAATGATTATCTAAACTCATACACATACAAGACACTTTCAGCTTGACAAGTAAACTTAAAATCTGTAACTAATGTGTTAAAGAACTGGTCCCACATCATCATTTTATCATACAGAGATTGAATTTACTTCAGAAGATCTTCTCGAAAAAAAATTTTTTTTGCTCTTTTCAGAACTTGTTCACTCCAAATCTGGAAATTGTTGCTAAATATGGAGACAAAACATCTTAAGCATCAAAAAAAGAAAATAATTAATCTGTAATTAAGAAACAGTTTTATAAACTCGTTCACTTTATTTTAAGAGTACAGAATGGTGTGAACACACACAAAGAGACCCCTTGGTCAATTAATTTAAAAATTGCTATATTTCAATTGTGTAAAACTCCTGCCTTTTAGAATCCTGCATTTTTTGCAGAAGCCCTATTGGCTTTAGAAATAGGAAGATACTGGAGTTGAATAGCATCTGTTAATCTTTTTTCAAAGTTTTTCATTTTTTAGTCCAAATTTCATCTCAAAAAAGTGATCATTATAATATCAAACAAAAGTCAACTTGGTGTGTACATAATTTCATTAAATTGTGAAATAACTTTGTGTAGATAAATCAACAAGTTTTCTATGACGATGAATGAAGTTTCACTCACATCATCGTCTATTGAGACTTATTCAAATTTATCCCAATCATCCCAATCAAGTGCTGAGACTCTATTGAGTAAAGAAGTTTCTTACGCTCATCAACCAAAATGTATGAACCAGTATATAGAGATTCATGTCTATGTAGTTCTTTTAACTAAGTCAGGAGTCGGTGAATTAGCTAGGATGGTCAGGTTGGCTATGAATAGGCCTGCTCGTGGATTAAAAGGACCAGAAGTATTATAATTCTGAGATCTAAACAAATGAAAGTGTCCGACCAAGACGGAAATCTATCAGGTGTTTTGTCCGAAGAAAGTTTGAAACGAGCTATGGACCAACTGGAAATGTTGCAGACATTTTGTCTGACGAGCCTCCAAAAATTATTTTGAGGGCTGCCTCCTAGGAAGTTTTTTAGGAATCGCACGCCTACTATCTTTCATCGCACCCCTAAATGGAACTCAGGCGTGCGATGTTTAGAGTGTGACCTACTGCACGCCAGTCATTTTATTCATGACCAGGCCTGTATATACATTGGAAGTTTGAAGCAATGAAGAAGACAAGTTAAATTTTAGTAGAACAAAACATTTGCACGGTGCAAATGTAAAAATTGTTCTTCCAACCTTGCTTGCTTCCTTGTTAGCTAACCTTAATAACATCATAAATATGATTGTAAACACAAAGATGTTTTTGCATTAAGGTGGTATAAGAACAGATTGTCCATGGAGAACAGGTTGTCCATGGGAGTTATTGTATGCAGATGATTTGGTTCTCATAGCAGAGTCGATGGAAGAATTAGTTGAAAAGTTTGAGAAGTGGAAGAAAGGACTAGAAGAGAAAGGGCTAAGGGTGAACACAGCAAAGTCTAAAGTCATGATTAGTAGCATTGCAGCCAAGTGTGACCTTGTAGGTGGAAAGTGGCCTTGTGGAGTTTGCAGGAAAGGGGTTGGTAGTAACTCAATTTTTTGTCAGACTTGAAAGCATTGGGTACATAAGAAGTGCAGTAGTATTGGTGGAAGGTTAAGAGCTGACATTCAGTTTGTATGCAAGCGTTGCAAAGGTGAGATTATAGAGAATGAAGTATTTCCAGCTTTAATGACGTACAACAGTGGCTCGTTAGAGATAGTTGAGAACTTCAGTGAAGGGGGTGTTGGAAGAAGTGTTACTTGCAGGATAGGTTCTGCTTGGAAAAAGTTCAGAGAGTTACTTACTTTGTTGACTAGCAGAGTCTTGTCAATTGAGGTAATAGGTAGGTTGTATGAGGCCTGTGTAAGAAGTGTTATGTTGTACGGTAGTGAGACATGGACAGTGAAGCAGGAAGATCTTGACCGTTTAGAAAGGAATGATATGAGAATGGTTAGGTGGATGTGTAACACCAGTCTGAGAGACAGAAAGAGTTCAGATGAGCTAAGGCAGCGTTTACATGAAGCCCGTAGTGAGTTCAAACCGGTTTGACTTTCGCGCCGGTTTGAGATCGCGCTCTTGTTTACATGACCGTTTTCAATACGGGTTTGGCGAGCGAAAAAAAATC
This sequence comes from Hydractinia echinata, assembly GCA_030067915.1. Lineage (NCBI taxonomy): Eukaryota > Metazoa > Cnidaria > Hydrozoa > Anthoathecata > Hydractiniidae > Hydractinia > Hydractinia echinata. The sequence continues at coordinate 68,604 of JASGCC010000458.1, read as the reverse complement.
GTCCCACTTGTACTAGTTCCAGTTCTATTTTCAATAGTTCCAGTTCTATTTTCAATAGTCCTAGTCCTATTTCGCTTCCCCCAACGCATTTTTCAAGATGGCACCGAGAACAGCAGACATAATTAGAAACTTCACTTTGATTATATCTTTCTTCTTGAGTTCAGCTGGTGCATTGGTTACTGTCTTTACAAGAAATATGGAAATATTGCTTTCGCTTCGTAGACAACAACAAATTGCTTTACATAACGCTACACAAGATCAAAACTCACTTATCAGGAAAATACAAAAATGCAAAAAAAGGTATAGCTATATAAGCTAGCTCCATCTATAAGCTAGCTATCTATAGAGCTAGCTAGCCTAACTTTTTTAGTACTGATATTGAATTATTTGTGAATTGTGACAGATCATTTTTATTGAGGGAATGCATGAGGTCATAACATATTTTTATATAGCTATATATATAATTTTCTTTAGGATAAGAAAAAGACAACAAAGAAGAAGATGGGTCAACCCCGGGCGCACCGATCTTTGGTGGAAAAATCTGATAGGTGGAAAGTTGCCAGAGGAGGAATGGTGTAGAAATATAAGAATGGACTACCCAACATTCATGAACATGGTTGATAAAATACGTGTCGATGTTGAACCAGCACATAATTCGTTTCGTGTTGACACACTTTCAGCCGAAAAAAGAGTTGCAATGGTATTATACTACCTAAAGGACCAGGGATCTTTGAGAATGACATGTAACTCTTTTGGTGTCTCTCTTGCTACTTTGTCAAAATCATTGCGAACAGTTTGTGGTGCAATTAATGACATTCTTGGCCCTGAATTGATTCGATTTCCATGTACCGAAGAAGAAATGAAACATGCTGCAATGTTATTTGAAAGTAAATTTGGCTTTCCTCAAGCTATTGGTTGTGTTGACGGGACACATATACCCATTAAACGACCCACAGAAAATGCTCAAGACTACTTCTGTTATAAAATGAAGTACTCCTTGAATTGTCAAGCAATATGTGACGAAAAAGGCTACTTTATTGACGTGGAAATTAAATGGCCTGGTAGTGTGCATGATGCACGGGTGTTCGCAAACAGTTCAGTGGCAAAGAGATTTGTCGGCGACCGATACCCATTATGTTTGCAAGAGTTGGTACCTGGTTACACACCCGTGCCGCCATTGTTGATTGGAGACCCGGCATATCCATTACTTCCCAATGTAATGAAGGAATTTAGTACCTGCAACAATGCGAAAGAAGTGATGTTTAATAATAATTTACGCCGTGCACGGAATCAAATTGAATGTGCTTTCAGTGACTAAAGGCATGGTGGAGAATTTTAAATCGCTGTTTCGATGTCAATTTGGATTTTGCTATGGAGTTAATATACTCATGTTTTGTCCTTCATAATTATTGTGAAGTTAATAAGGTGGATGTTCATCCTGATTTGCTGCGAATGCAGATGATGACTGAGGAGCGATGTCAGAATTGTGAGCACCACAACCAAGTCTATCGGTTGTATACATACAACTCCCAACGTGGAAAAGCTGTCAGGGAGTCGGTGATGGAATACCTTTATGATAGGCAGTAACATTTTTATCATTGACAGTTGTTTTTTCTGAAGTTGTGTATATATTTTATTACCATAAAAATTTGTGATAGATTCTACGGTTATTTTCTGCTTTGGACCCCACAATACCTTTTTGATTAATTTTCCCGTAATCTGTGAAAAAATTCCCTTGAGGTATATAAATAAATAATTTTTCTTTTATAACAACAATGAGACTGAAAATTAATAACAATGGCAAGGCTGATATGTTTCTGATTTTTTTCTGAAAAACACTCCTTAAAAGTTATTTTCACACAGTACCTTAACGAGAAATTTTTGCGTGAACATATCTTCGCGGATCGAAATATTTTTGATTTCGCGGGGATCGCGGATGACTCAAATTCAAAAATTTCGCGGATGTTCATATTGAGAAACATTTGTTGCTTCAAAAATATGAAGAACTTGTTAAAACACTGCATACTGAGCCAAAGGACGAGATCTTTTCGGTTGATATTTTTCGAACACAAATCATGCAGTCATAAGGGATGATCCGGATCTTCCAAAAAAGAAAAAGAAAAGGCGAGGTCAAAAGTCCCCATGATATGCTAAAAAATAAATTTTGTAAAGAATAGAAGGAAAAACGGCTCATTTTTACTTGTTTATACTTTGTACCCATTCTTAACCCCTAAAATATTTGAATTTTACAGACAAAAATAAAAATTTCGCGCATACTAATTTTGACACACATACCATTTGCGCATATTAATTTTGGCGCATGGCAAGAAAGTTGAGAATTTTTGTTAGCACTATACCGTATAACATGTCATATCAGGAAAAGTAGCTTCAAAGAAAACAAGTCGGGGTACAGAAAATATATAAAAGATATAAAAGATATACAAAAACTCTTTAAAAAATATATACAAAACTATCTTTCAAATTATTTGTCACTAGATGGTGTTTGCGGTGGCGACATAAATGGTGGTTGGTAAGGGTGAGCACTATGACCTTGGGTGTTGTAAAATGGGTACATAGGAGGCTGTGTCTGAATTTGAGATTTTAAAAACGCATTTGCTAACAAACCCAGTCCATCTTTTATGCCATTCCCTATCAGGTTCATGGACTCTGTCATGCCTTTGATGGCTTCCTCAGTTTGTTGCAGAGATCTTCGTGTCAACTCTGTATTCTCCCGTTTCAACTCCAGTTCCTCTCTTGCTAGGTCGACCAGCATCATATCGCGTTGGTGTGCAGATAATTTTTTTTGCATATTTACTCTCTTGCCCTTGTCTTCAGGAACGGACTCCTCAGGCACGGTTTCTGCTTGCTCCTCCTCCTCCTCTTCACTGACATTACCAACATCTTGATCCATTGTTGGTAGTGACACCCTGCCCGTGGGTATGGCAGTCACAGATGGGCATCCACCCCATATCTCCCGAAGCAGCTCATAATTGTCAGCAACCAGTCTTCCCGAACCGGAACGAGTACCCCGATCTACTGCTTGCTTATATCCACGTCTCAACTCCCTGATCTTATTCTTGACCCTAGTGTATCCTTCTTTTTTTAGTTTATCTAATTTTTCTATCCTTTTCTTATAGCTGGTGTTGCTATCGTCTTCGCCTCTTCTTGGAATTGATTCTGGCCCAAAATCCGATATACATGATGATTTGCTCATTTCGGTTCGAAGGTCAGTATACATCTTTACAAAATCTGCTTCAAAATCTACACCTTCGTAACTTTTCGAGACTTTATACTCGTGTAGATTCTGAAGCAGTTTTTCCACCATTTCATCGTTCCAGGTCCATCTTTTTTCCTTCACTGCCTTTCTCTTTTGACCTGCCCTGATGCCTGATGACGGTGCTGCAGTCTGCTGCGGCGGCGGTGGTGGGTTTTCTGGAAATTCGTCAGCAGGGTAAAAATTTTCATGGATATCACTAGCGTTGATCGTATTCAGCTGGTTTTCAGGGCGGCTATAAAATTCTGACACAATCGATGTAGGTTGTGATTCTTCATCACCACTGCTGTCATCATTTCCACAGCTTGACATTTCTCTTATGGTAGCAGATACAGATTTTTTACTAAAAAAGTAATAATACTAGCTATAAATCACAAAATTAGGAAAATGCCTAGCTAGCTAGCTACGTAGTTTAATAAAAACTTTGGTTTGGAAAGTTTTTTAGGTAGGTAGCGATGTAGCTAAGGAAAACTGGAGAACGCTTGACATATTTATGTAGTTGTCAAATAGAGAAGGCTCACCTCAAACCTAATCTTCTACGTTTGAATCGTTTTATAGCATCAAGAGTTGATTGTTCGTTGTTGCTCATGTTTACAAATTTCAAAATGAAAGGACCTTACAGTGATTTCGCTCCGTTTTGTTGCTTTCAGATCTGCGCATGTCTATAATTGAATTGACGCATGCGTAAAAAAACTCGATACGGCTAGCATACTGTTTACATGAATATTCAAGACCGGTTTGAAATCTCGAACCTATTTCTCATGCCGGTTTGACGTCAAACCGGTTTGACTTTCAGTACGGGTGTATTCATGTAAATGGTAATAGGAATGTGACCAGGGGCCGTAACGAAATTTAAAGCCGTAGTGAAATTCGCTACGGGAGTAGTGGAATCTCAAACCGGTTTGAACTCACTACGGGCTTCATGTAAACGCTGCCTAAGAAGCAGGCTAAGTATCCGTAGAATTAAAGATGTTATCCAGATAAGAAGATTGAATTGGCTGGGGCACTTGGAAAGAATGGAGGAGGATAATTGGGTAAGAAAGTGTAGAGACTTGATAGTTCCTGGGGCAAAGCCCAGAGGCAGACCGAGAAAGACTTGCCAGGAGGTTATAAGGACAGACTTGATACAGAGGAAGTTGAGTTTAGATCTAACAGTCTAGATCAGATTGGAAGAGGGTCATTAATATACCCCGTCCAACCCATGCTAGCATGGAAAACGGACATTAAGCCGAGAATGATGAATGATGATGAAGAAACCAGGTTATATTCTTCATTACATTGTCGTAAAAAAATAATTTTGAAGAATTGGATGAGATGGGAAAACAGAAATAATAAAGAAAATAAAGAATTAATACGCTGTCCAAAATATAAAAAACTATTTTTGTTTTGTTTTAACAAAATTATTTACAGTGTTTTTTTTGTTTTAGAATTCCAAACAGTACACTGCATCAATAAATCATTTGACCTTTAGCTCTATGACTTTAAAAAATGTTTTTATATGTTGCAACAATTCTAATTGTTGATTGTTGTTTTTAAAGTTTTTAAAAGATAAATACGAAAAATACTTAAAAGTTGATATGGTGTTAATTACAATAAACTAGTTGGTGACCCATGGATAAATCCATGGGTTCGCCCGTCCTTAATTTACTGCATTCCATGTGTCTCGCTACTGCGGTTATCAATTTGTGTGACAGACAGATGTATAAGGGTATTATAATATAGATTAATAAAATATTTTGTTCAGGAAGACAGAGCTAAATGTTGGATCCTGCAATCACGGTAGCTATAAAAACAGAGCACGATTGACTCAAGAATCGGAAACAAGGTCTTGAGTCAAGTTTAATTTGCTTCTGAATATTATTCTTTGCTGAACAACTTTATCCAAAACAAATAATAACACTGAATGAAATTGAAAGTGTTGTTTTGCATTTCAGGAATAATTTTGGCAAATTTAGGATTTATCGGACGAAAAGCATGAATTTTATTGAAAAAGTAGCCCAAGCTCGCCCTTGTGTATATACTTTCACAGATCCCACAATCACAGTATTTGTCAAAATTGTGTCTCATAAGTATAAGTGATATAGCATGTTTTGGAACTTGGAACAAGAAATTTATTTCCTGGTTTATTTGATCAGAAAGTATGTATGTATGTATTTGAGAAAATTGTTTCTATTAATTCTTAAAAATATTCAAAAAAATGATACATTGAAAAGTAACAGAAATTCAAAACTTTCACTTCAAACTTGATGGATTTTGCTACCACGTATTTAATTCAATTAAAAAAAAATGAATTGAAAATTGAATTCATGATAGCAAAATCCATCAAGTTTGAAGTGAAAGTAAAACAGCAAAAAATATTAGGGACCTTTCAGACATGTTTGGCACCAAAATTTCACCCGAAAAAGCCTGCATCCGTTTTAAAAATTGTAAAAAACATACTTTTTTGTAGTAGTAAATCACCAATGCGTTATCTGAGAACCCCATGGAAGATAACTATGTCAGAAAAACAAAGAGTTTATGTCAACATAACTTTGTCAATAAAAACTGTGTGGGCTAAACATGCCTTTCACAAAAGTGTTCATTCACGGTTTATTAATAGCAAAAATTGAACGTTCTGCACATAACTTGGACGTAAAACAAAATGGCTGATAATACTGTGATGTTATCACAACCAAAATTTTGTTGGCATAGAGTTTTCAAAAAGGCTTCATTTGATACAACTTTATCAATAAATATATAGTTAATAATGTCATACAATTCTGTAAGAATGGAAGGTTTCCTTTTTTTGTGGTTGAGTCAACGAAATTAAGAGCACTGTTTTGCATTTCATAAATATATATATAATTTGGCCAAATTTAGGAATAATTCAGGCAAGTTCAAGAATTATCGGCGAAAACGTGAATTTTATTAAAAAAAATCACCCAAGTTCGTCGTCATATATACAGGTGTTTTCAGCGAGCCAAGAAATTGATAAATCCCTTGATAGAGCTCGAGATAGGAGAGTGCTAAGTCCGAGTTGCATCATTTGTGCGGGAAATTTAAATATGGCTACGAGGGTACCGACTCCCTGGAAACGTCGCAAAAACCACGGGGCTGTCGAACGGCTTCCGGCAATTTAAAAAAAAAAATAATTAAAATTTCGCCCGAAGAAACCTGAATCAACCCGAAACAACATTTTTTTAAACATTTATTTCCATGTATAACTTATTCTTATGTCGAGCAGTGGTAGTGGAAGACTGTTTTTTATATCATTTTTTTCGATAAATAGCTGTAATAAAATCCCACAAATAATAAACTGTAAGTACGACGACAAAATAGCACCTTCCTTCTTCTCGACAAAATTTAAATGAGAACAATGAGCTCGCCCGCGTTGCATTTCGGGCACAATTCGGGCGCTTTCGTACGGGTCCAGGCTTTTCCGGGCGGTTACAGAAGAAAACCCTGAAAAAAAACCCGCAAAAAAAGCCAGCGGTCGGCCTCACATATACAGCGTTTATGGCGAGCCAGCACCCTCCTCGTATATGGTGGCTGCGCGCAATTTCTGAAAAGGTGTTTTCTGGCAGGGTTGGGGTACTGGCTAATTATGTTGCTACACATCACCTAGTTGGACTATAATGTTTAGCTTGGCTATGGCCTAAATAAGCTACATAGCCTCGCTACGAGTTTTTTCCGACTGCATGCAGAGAATGCAAGCTGCTGGAAAGAGTTAGTTGTGTCATCCGTAAAGCCCAGATCTTTTAGATCTTTTAGTTATAGCTAGCTAACAAGTTAAAAAAAATACCTATTGTAATAGTTTTCTTTGCAATAATCTGACAAAACAGCTAGGTTTTTATGACTATCAGCCAATGCATTACGACCGTCAGGAATTTCTTTCTCAATAAGTGACATCAAAAGCGAATCCATTTCGTCCGCCATTTTGTTTTGACTAACCTTTTAGGGCCGTTCGTGGCTAAAACCGAAAGACTAAAACATTTTCCCGAAAATATTCTGAAGCACAAAGTAAAGACGGATATCAACGAAACGAATTTGATGGCGAATGGTACGCTGCGCGCGCGGTTCAGCTTTTGTGTTTTGTTACGTCGCGATAAAATTCGATGCATGTTATACACATTTTTTAACCAATCAAATTAAAAAAAAAGATTCCCAGAATAGAAATAATATTTATTTTTCACCAGATGAATTGTGATTGGCGAATTTAGTAGTGGGTGTCTTCACTGACAAAAAGATGAGCTTATTAAATTAGATGAAAACCGAGCGCAGCAACACGCTATAAAATATTAAGTGAAAATCGGTGGAGGAAAAAGGTTAGTGTGTCCGGGCCCTTTCGCATCCGAAATTCATTACTACGACCAATTTTAATAATCATAGACGAAGAAAGAGCAGGACACAGAAAGACCGGGTATTTATTACGAAATAAATAACTCGTGGGATATATTATTATTCTGTTAACAGGAAAAAATCGTAACTATCCTAGCAAGTTGTCCCTATTTTTTAGAACCTGTATATCTAAAAAGGCTTTTTTACATGCTGAAAAATACATTGCTGCTTGGGGAAAAAGAGTTCTTATCTAGTGATGTATCTGAAGTGTAATGGGATTAATTTTCTCTAAAGTCTGGAGTACGCTTTTTGGAGACAAAGGTAACATTCTTTTTTATCTTGTAATAATTAGCTAAATATTTTAAGGAGTCGCATCACTCAAGACAAGATAAACAGATTAGTGGTTATAGCTCTCGCACTCTGTGGCGGGAGACCGGGGTTCAATTCCTCTTGACGGCGATTCAACATGGGCGAGTGAATGTTACCATAGCCCGGGTTAACCCAAGCCATGTGAGGGAAATTGGGGAGACAGTACGGCACACTACCCCAATCGGGAGAGTGTATCCCGAACGAGGAAAAATCTCCCGATCGGGAGATAATTATTTGCGCTAAAATATATGGGACCTCGATCGGGCGACTGTTCCACTGTTCCACTGTTCCCCGATTAAAGGTAAATCGCTGGATGGGATCATAACCTCCCGATTTGAGACCAAGTACAGGCCACTGAAATCCGTGTTCATTCATAGGTAAATCGCTGGATAACAAAAATTTTATGCTAATACAGTCCAAACGAACCTCTTGTGTACCACGAGGATATTCTTGTTTTGGTTTATCTGCCCCTAATTACATATCATACTTTATAATTACTCCATATAAGTTTGGGTGAATGGTGAAATTTTAGTTTGTGTGGTGTTTCGCTTCAAAAATTGAATCTGTTTCCGTGTAAACAAATCATAAAATGCACTTTCTCATTTTGGCTTGCGCAAGGGCTGGAGAACTTTTCTGGTCTCCCGATCGGGTGAGTGCACGCCGATCGAGGGTCAAAATTGACCCCCGATCGGGAGATTTCTCCCGATCGGGATATACTCTCCCGATTGGGGTAGTGTGCCGTACTGGGAGATGGCACACTGTGTGGGCTGTTGGATGTTGCCGGGAGTTGTCTAGTAGAGCGCGGGTCCTAATTGAGTCTGCGTAGCTCAAAATGAGCATTAAATACTCTAATACTCTCCATCTAAGCTATGGCCCCTCCTGGAAATAATAGACATAGTATATCCCTCAATATTTGTGAGGCTAGCCATGTAAAATATGCACATCTAATGTCTCAAATTAAAAGTAGTTAGGTCAGCATCAAAAATATGTTATTTTCACATCAAAATTGAGTTAGTCAGTCGATTTGGAGTAATTCAATTCAAGGACCATTAAACAATTTAACACCGTTTGACAGTCACTCCGCGGTCATCTAAGACAGATCCGTTTCGTACAGGATGTCAGGTTCGGATTGGTGCCGGTCAAAGGGCATGAACATAACAGGTTTTCGATGGTGGCCTTTAGCTAACTGGTTAGCTTAGACACATCGGATTCATCAAAAATTACATCGCTCAAACTTATTTTAAGCAGTGATGGCAACATTTTGGCTGAGAGCGTAAGGCTTGGGACCACGCTAAACACTAAAAACATGTTGCAGATGAACCGCAAACTTTTCTTTTCTTGATGATATGATTAATACTTGTGTTGTAAGTGACAGGCTTTTCCCTCTGTGAAGTTTTGGGCTTTCTATCGATTTTTATCAAGTTTAGTATTTTGGGGGTTGGGTCAAAGCGAGTCGTTTTGATGCTAATTTGGGGAAAAAATGAGTTTATTTGCAACAAATTACGATAAATTGATCATACAGACTTTGTGGTGCTTAGCCAACTAGCAAGATATAAACCAATTACCTCAACATAAACCCTTGTGTATGGGAACTTTTATCTCAATCACTCGATCAAGTAATTTGGCACTTGTAAATAAATTTACATACTTAATTTGGTGAAGTGTAACCGATTACAATAGCACTCAGATGCACTAAAATAATTTTCCCAATTTGGGGAGACTGATCTGATTAGGAAAAGGTTATTTATGTCAATGAGGAAGAACCCATAATTTTGCTATTGTAGTAACCTATGAAATATATAATAAAATAATATATAAATATATCATTTCTTATAATAATAGGTTAAGTTTGTCTTTGACTAAAAATACCGAACCAGGCCAAAATGTTGTGACAGTAGATGATTAAAGTTAGTGAAACCATTATATTGCTAAATTTCATCTCCTGTGTGGGTTATTAGGGATCACCTGGGACAAAAATGGAACCAATTCACATATATCTGATAAAAACACTATTATTAGTTCTTTCTTTTTTAAAGAAAAAAGCTATTTCCCTTCTCAAGAATAGCATTTAACGATTTTTAGATTCAATTATGCTGGATAAATTATGCTGTCCCATTTAAGAACAAACATGCTAGTTTTGTCAATCAGTTTTTGTTCTTACTTTTCTAACTTCCCAGATTCAGCATGATGCAAACTTCAAAATCAGGTCAATATCATCAGACATATAACAAAATAGTTTTAAAATGTAATTTACTTTTTTTAGAACACAAGGTCATTATTGTTGGTTTAGATAATGCAGGAAAAACAACAATACTTTACCAGTTGTAAGTTTCTTTATTGTGTTTCTTAAAGAAAATCTGATTTTAGGGTATAGTAGTGTTAATCAGAAATCAGATTTCAAACCACATTAGTATGTTGTCATATTTACGTTGGGTTGTGCAAAAAATGTGCGAAATAGCTTTGTAGACGTGTGCAGTAGTCTCATTTCAGGTAAATTCTGCTTACATAAATATTTTAGGAGTTAAATGATATTTTTTTTGGTCAGACTAAAATTAAATTAATCTGCAGTAAATTCTATTTTGCCAAAATCAAGTTAATAAATAATATTTTGTGTCTGGAATGAAATAATGGAAAAATATTGCAGGTTAAGTATCAGGAGTTAAATTGTGTTATTGTAATCCTTGACAAAATTGTTAGGATCAATCTTAAATTTCATTTCAAAACACCATCTATAATGTGTTAGCTAATGTGTTAGAAAAATATGTGTTATCTATAACCAATTATATAATGTGTTATCTAGTTGTGTATAATCCCTGAAATAATTATTGAAATCAAACTCAAATTCCATGTTACGTGTTATCCATAATATAAAGTATTATATCTAAACAGAAGTAATTTCTGCATATAGAAATAAAAAACAAGTTGTTAAATAAGCTTGTTGAAGGGAGTTGTCCCTTGTTGCCCTCAAGATTAAATTAAACTTACACTGTTTGTGTAACTTCTGACTTAAAAATGGAATTGTTATGCCATGATTCCTTATATGTGCACAAAGGTAATTGTTTTGTGGAAGTGAGGGCTTTGATAGAGGCAGCAAGTCAGGAAGAATGAGCATAACCAACGGTCATTTTGCACATATTTTAAAATTTATTTTTTAAACTATTCTTTGCATTTATAGTTTAATGAATGAAGTTGTGCAGACATCTCCAACGATTGGCAGCAATGTGGAAGAGGTAATTTTTACAAGTTATAAATCCTCAGTTTTGTTTGAGTGAATCACAGAGGTGTAAAGGGTAAGGTCTTGGTACATGACTTTTAGTAGTAGGCCTTTTATTAACAGCCTATTGTGTACATAAATTAAGTTAATAGCCATGTATGTACAATGGACACGCACATAGAGTTTTCCACAAACTACTGGCTAGTATCTTATTCACGGTTGCAACGTAGTGGACAATCGTGTTTAAAGTCATCAGGCAACTCCTACAACTACAACGCGCGAAATGGGAATGTAGCCTGTGTTTTAGCCTTTAACGGGGTCGAGGCTACATGCTGAATCATTGGTCGAACTTACGCATTTACGTTTTCTATGTGTATTATGGAATTTAAAGTGCGTGAGTCAGATCACAAAATAAACACACCCAAAAACACAAAAAAACGTGACTTCAAATTTTGATTCGGATTCTGTTGGTCTGTGTCTATTCATTTTGTTTCTTATGCTTTTTTTAAACGTCTTTCACCTTTTTGTCTTCTATAACCTTTTTATTTTTGTAATATTTGTTTTTTGTATGTTCTAAAGTGTAAAAATAAATATATTGTCACGTTTTTAGTCACGTAGCTACAGATCTTAGCTACATCTTTTCTTATTTTCCTGAAAACTTTTTCTGCAAATAAAATGGCTGAGCAATTGTTTTAGCTGGACAGGTAACGACAGGATGTTCCCTTTGTTTTTATTTAAACCGAAGTTGCAATGAAGTTTTTTTGGAAAATGGTATTACGCCTCTATACACCTGTTCAGCTCTGTTTAACTGTACTAAGTGCTTAGCCCAGTCTGCTTTTTTGGTAAAGGCTGTTACACCTATGGGCATGTGCAACACGGTTTACCTGTACTAAGGTCAACTCACTGTGACAATTAATTTTAAAACTTTCTCGGGAATCACGCCCGTACGGATGTGCAACACTGTTTTCCTGGACTAACCGCTCAGCCCTGTGTCTGTGAGAAAGTTTTTTTTAGAAAGGTATTATCCATATACGCTGTGCAACACGGTTTAACTGTACTAAGCGCTCAGCCCGTTGGCACAATTAATTTCTTAACTTTCACATAAACTCATTCCGCAAAATAAAATAATATTGACCGATTGTTTTTGCTATGACAGGGTAACAACGGTTTGTAAACTCTACTTTTATTTCAGCCATCGCTGCGGGAAATTTATTTTTTGAAAAATATGTTACAGTCGCAACACCATAATGGTGCATACGCTTCACTTGATTTACGACATACTGTATACCTGTACTAAAGCGCTCCACCTGACCGTGTGGCACAGTTTACGGCTCTTATTAAGCGCTCCACAGAGTGTTCAACGCCGGGTCACTCCCCCGTATGTTAGTGGGTTAGGGCTAGGTTTTATGGTAAGAAAATCAGAGTAAGTCTGCCGTAAGTCAAATTCCTAACTAAGGGGCTGATTACATGGAGAATTTAAGCCCGGGCTGAAATTTCAACTTGGGTAGAGCGAACTAACCGGGCTAGGATTTTCGCCCCGGGGCGAAAATGTCATATAATCGCAAAATCATTTTTAACCGGGGTTGAAAACAACCATGCTCGATCTCCATGTAATAGCAAAACATTTTTCAGCCCTGCCCCGAGTTGAAATTTCGACCCGGGCTGAAATTCTCCATGTAATCAGCCCCTAAATGAAACATTTTTTCTAACTTTTTTAAAGTTTTTCTCTTTTTTTCTTTGACGTGTGATAACTCATTACACTACAGAGAATTCGAGGACACTTGATCCTCCATCTTTGTTTGGCAAATTGCAACCGTGTTCGCACCATAAGGCTCTTGTACTTCTTAATAAATCAACTGAATTAAAGTGCTTGTTAAGTTCATAATAATTGTTAAAGAAATTCTAAGAATTAAATAGATGATAGTATAGGTTAAAATACCTAATAACTTCTTTGAATCTAATATTATCAACTCTTTCCAGGTTAAATGGAAAAACACACAATTTTGCATGTGGGATATAGGTGGTCAAGATTCTTTGCGAAAAGACTGGTCAACATATTATTCCACTGCTGAGGTATGAAGGTGATGTTTTTGTTTCTGCATACATCATCAGAATGTGACATAAATAGGTGTTTCATTAGCAGCCAGGAAATATTGGTAGCTTTCAAAAGCAGGGATGTGGTTGTTTTGAGCAAAAACATGTATAACTGGAACTTGTTTTTTTCTTAGTTCTTGATATTCGTGATTGATAGTACTGATAGAGAAAGATTACATATTTCAAAATCTGAATTATACAATATGTTGTCACATGAAGTGAGTACATACTCTTTTCTTTTTTTTATGTTTTTGATTATATGTAGTGAAAAACATAAAATAAAATTTTCATGTACTAGAAAAAAACTGAAGAAATATTTAGCTACAATTAATTTAATCACTTGAACGAAGTCAAATTTGAAAAACGGACTTGCTTTAACTTGATATGCCTAAGACATTCTCAAACTTGAAATTTTACAACTCGTGGTCAAAGATTTTTTTAACATGAACCAACCTTCTTTCAATCTCCACTTAAAAAAAAAAATGGTTTCAAATTATGTTTCCAGAGTTGCTGTGTTATTTGATACAAGAAGTATTACAACCTTCTGTCAGTCCCACCACTGCAGGTGAATTTGGGAAAAGTTATTTCCACTAAAAAAAGGAAAGGTTTCTAGACTTACTATGTGATTTCATATAAGACATTCCTCCTTGATTGCAACATTTGTATATCACACTGCCATTTCGTAAGTCGGGTTTGATTACCAAACTCACCTTCATGCAATCTTTCATACCTATATGTGCACATTAGCCAGCAATTAAAGTGTTTACATTTGTTGTTGTTTAGGAGCTGCGTCATGCTAGTTTGCTGGTATTCGCAAATAAGCAGGATGTGAAGGTAATTGAAAAAAAGTAGGCTAAAAAAACTTGCGGTGAGGGTCAGAAGACAACAAGGAACACAGAAATAAAATCTTTTTTCACAGGCATAGAAATAGATGATGCATCTTCTTGACATATTTCTTTTTTTTAGTGTTTATAAGAATTCTTTTTTTTAGGGCTCCATGTCTACGGCAGAATTATCTGAACAACTGAATTTAACATCTATTCGAGATCATGGCTGGCACATGCAGGTTAGTATGCAGGCTTATTCAGTTGTTTTTGCAGGATCAGCAGTATGCGGCCGTTTGTTTTAGTTTCAGAACATTCACAAAAATAAATAGTGGAAACCTATATTAACTCCTATATTCGACAGCTTCAACAAGGATATTATTTGCGTTGCCTTGGTAGAAGGTCCTATTTAGCAAACATAGCCAGAAGAAATAACTTACGAATGTTGTGGCTAACCAAACATGCTTTTTATAGGAATATCAAAATTAGTCCTAATTTTTTAAGCAAAATACTTATTGTTTTAACTTAAATCTCACCATGATATTCTTATGAAATGTGTGACCAAAATGCGTCAAGTAATTTACAATATTTACAAGCAATTACTCCAGCTTTTTGAAATGTTAGGTGCTAATACCTCTCAAAAGTTTTAAGAAACTTCATTTTTTTTTTCTTGTATAGGCTTGCTGTGCTTTATCTGGAGAGGGGTAAGTTCTCAATTTATTGTGCACAGTTCAGTGAAGTTGCTCTTCATGTTTCAGTTTACTTGTACTTGCTTATTTTTATTTGTTTAGGTTGTACCAAGGTCTTGAATGGCTGGCTCAGCGAGTTCAAAAGTGATTAATCTTCTAGGAAATATTTTCAAATTATTTTATATTTTAGCTTTATTTTTATTAATTTTTCCCAACATGCACAGTGTATAAAAATTGCCATCCGTCTCCGTGTAAACCAAACAGATTCTGGTTTCGCTTGATTTTGGTAGAAAATCCAGTGTCCGGTTCAAATTACATGTATTTTATTTTGCTGGTCCGGAATAACATTACTAATTAACAAAAAGGTGGACCGCAAAGTTGAACCGGCGTACAAAACGCCAAAAAAAAAAAGATATGAAAACAAAAAAAATTGAAATTTTTACACGGGAGTCGCATTTTAAATGCGATTCCTGTGTAAAAGTTTCAATTTCTTTGGACTAGCTACTTTAATCACAATAAAGGGACCTATATTTTGTGTAAAAGTTTCAATTTCTTTGGACTAGCTACTTTAATCACAACAAAGGGATCTATATTTTGTCCAGGACACAAAATTGTACTATTTTTTACTGGTTGCTTGCGGAGGGATTTAAGCTTGCGAAAATAGATTTTGTAGCACTTAGTTCACTCTTTATACATTACAATCATTAACCGTTTCATTTGCAAAAACGACTCGCAAATTCCGCAAGTACTTATGTCACCTTATGTTATATATAGCCCCAACATTATACGGACGAAGTAAGTATGCTCACAAAGCTATGTGCGATTCACTATAGTAGAAATTTACTTGAATTTATGAACTCGTTTAACTTTTCGATTAAATTATAATTCTTGGATTGGAGTTAATCTTATATTATTTGCTGCCTTTAGTTTTGTGGGGTGGTTAACAAGTGGATTTATTTTAATATCGAATCGGTGTAATATTTATGAGAAAACGTAGGTGTTCTTGTTTTTCTCAATTTTTGGTTGCAACGCCACAAAACGAGTATTCTTGTTAAGTTTATGTTTTTATTTTTTTTGTGTTTGCAAAAGTAAAATATTGAAGGCTTGTTTCATCAACTAATTTAACATGGAATGTTTACTGTAATTCAATAACACTCCACCTCTTCTACAGACAGGAAAACTACTATTTGTAATATTTTATAAAAATCTCGCCACACATGGAGGAGTTATTTGTCACATGAGACACAATTTTTAAATCTTATGAAGTGTGACCATGTTTAGTGTTTGGTGTTAAAAAAGTTTTGAATTTCCATTAAATATGTCCGCCCTAGAAATTCCCGAAAGTGATTAGCTGTAGAAATTATCACTCAACCGAAGGAGAAAGTTTAAACTGAACAAATCAGAATATTGAATTTGCATGCATAATTATACATCCGCCCAGGTAATTTAATGGAAGTTCGACTGTGATGTAGCCATTTTGTTGTATGATTGTATTTATATGAAAAAAAAACATAGGTCGTATTCCGAGAATATATATGCCCATTTTACTCTTCAAAAATACGTTGTTTTTTTAGGATTGTCTCTTCTTTAAGGAAAGAAACTTGTAGCGTAAGAAATTTTCGCGGAAATAAACTTTCGCGGATTTGAGAGTTTTTATACCCTGCAGGAATTTTTTTCTCGCAGTTTGCGATTTTACCAAAAATGGAAATTTGATACTAAATTTTTGCTAAAAGTTTACGATGTGTTTTTTTTTTTTTGCGGGAATAAATTTTTGCGTATTTTTCTTAACATTTAAAATTTCACGGGCACAAACTTTCGCGGTTGATCAACTAAGGCAGGTTCTGCAGAAAATTTTTTGGTGGAAAATAAGGTTAAATTATCGCGTAATTTCTGCTCTCAAAAAAATAATAAATTTATTTTTAATTAACTGTAATACAGTTTGTGAATTCATGCATGTCGTCCTGTTTGGGAAAAATTTCTAAATCATTTCGGATTTGCGCATGCGCAGTTGCTCGGGTATAAAGGTCTGGTGCCACGCGTTCAAGAGATGAAACGAATGGCTGCATGATATTCTAATATTTTTTTTTACATTTTTCTCGCCGTCGTTATTTTGCTTCAATTTTTCCGTAAATTATCTTTTTACAAGCTCGACCCCAGCACTATCAAAAAGTGCAGCACCATTGAGAAGCAAATAGTCCTGGGGACGAGGTTGATCTTTTTGTTATCCTTTGCTTTTTTCGTCGGACAAAAGTGACGAAAATTTCTGGAGGTGACGAAAATTTTGTCCGACGAAAATTTTGTCCGATAAGGTAGTCTCAGATTATCAAAATTTTAGAAGGGTTTAACTTAATGTTAATGTTTCTTACAAAACGTGAAGTTGTGCTCCATTCACAATTGAGACGGACGGCTTAAAAACAGGTCTAAAGAATTTTGCATTGGAATGGCGTAGTTGTGTCGCGTTTACAAATGGAATCAATTTCGTACCCAAGACTTGTTGACTTTTTATAGTTGGACGGACGTCCAAATATAAAAAGCCCAACAAGTCCTTGGGACGAATTTGAAACGGGACGTACGGCTTGCAAACAGATTCACTAAACCGACCTGCTTAAAAACGTTGCGTCGTTGAAAAACAGGCCGGTAAAGCGTTTCTTTAGCCACCCGGCTTTCTTTTCTTTTATCTTGTGCCAATTTTTTCGTGGAAGTAAAAACTAGATAACCTTTCTAGCTATAATATAGTTAAAACCCATATGTTAACATAGCAATTTCCATGGATTCCTAGTTATTTTTTTCACATATAACTTTCAATATTACACATGTAAGTAAAATTTAAACGTTACCAAAATTCTTCACATTTTATACCGCTACCACAGTGAAAAGTGTACAACCTTGAGTTTCTTGTTACACAAAGTGATGTCACATACATCCCGAGAAATAATGCGCCAAGTGCCATCTTCTTCTCCAGGGTATCTTAGTCCCTTAACCGTTATTACTAAATAAATAAGTTAAAAACGGTAAAATGCCCTGGGAACGATTGGCTACGTGCGTACAAATTTACTTCCTCAGCATCGCCCGTTTTCTATCTGTTACTTAAGATCTTCATGTAAGTTCATTCATGTTCGGATTATCACATTTCCGTCATAAATATGGTGTTATCTACAGCTCCATTTGTTTTTGATGAAACATGATCAATCCGTGTTTTGACCAAATTATTTTGCTCGTTTAGCTGTCTTTTAATGATATAGTTACTCTCAGATGTAATTTTATCTTTAGTGTGTGGTGCCTGAATGGAGAAAAGGATTCCGTAGAGTATTCCAGCCAATATTCCTCCAGTAAATGGTCCAACCCAATAGATCTAGGAGAACATCGATACAATGCATATATTTGAAAAGAATTAAAAGCATTATAAGACAATCGAATGACACGGCGCAACCTCGTCTCCAGGGTTCCTTAAGACGGCGAATTTGTCAGAAAAAGAGAAAACGCCCTTTTAAGACGATGTTGGACGTGGTGAATGATCATCTCTTAACTTTAAATCTCATTCCCAGGCCCTAAGATCAGGTACATTATTTCTCTAACTCTACATGGAAACGAGGTTAGTTAACTGTGACACTTACCCACAGATGTTGTGGCCAGCGGTTTTCAATAATAGCAGGGCCAAGAATTCGTGCTGGGCTTAACACACAGCCGGTGTATGGAATCTAAATTAAAACACACTAAAAGCAACACGTGAAAACTTCAACTGAATGATGCAGAATGTCGAGGATCAACTTCGTCCTCAGGGCTTGTTATATATTTGTTTGGTCCAAATATAAAAAACCTAACAAACCCTGGAAAAAGGATTGTGTCAAAAGGATGGCTCTTAAAAGCATTTTATCTTAGATCTGTTTGACGTCAAAAATACGCCATTTTTAATTATTTGACATATTTGAATGGATACTTGTATATTCTCTATTGCTTAGTTTAAAGTATTTCATTATACCCTTTTCTAATAAAAAACCCAGGGTCTAGGCTTCAAATTGGCCAAATTTGTGTTCAAACTTTTTGAAAGTGAACCTCGTCTCCAGGAAATTTTTTGCTTTTAAATTTGTGGTTGAAACTAAACAAAGCAATGAAATAAGAGATATGAACACCAGTCATGGAAAACAAGTCGATGAGCAAAGCATCCAAGCTTTTCTCGATATCCTAATAAAAAAGAGACAAAGAAGGGAACAACATCAGCGGAAGTTAAAACAACTTACCGCGATTAGATGAGCCATAGCCACTACACATCCATAGACTACAGAAGTCGAAGAAATTTTTTCTTTTCTTGTTTTATCTGTGCACGCTAACGTCACCAAGACAACGATGAGTGTCAACACTCCTTCAAGAATACATCCTTTCAGTGTTGATACGTTTAAAAGAGGAAAACTTTTCAGCGTTTCTTCGTTTTCGTTACTAAGCCGGTATGCTAAACTTGCTCCAGCTACTCCTAAGGAAAAAAAATAGGTATTTACCAATCGCCCTAAATAGATATTTCGTCTAGTTTTAGCTTCGTCGTCATTAGAGAAAGAAAGTTAATCTCATAAAATTAAAATTTTTTAAACTTTTTTAAATAACACAAACAAAATATCGTACCTCCTAACATGTGCGCAAGTAAATATGCAACAACTTCTATCAATGTGTTCCTCCAACAGGCGAAATGACCAAATGCCACAGTGGACAAAATATACCCTCCGTAACGAACATTGAATATAAATGATATCGCTGTCACTGATATTCCCATGGTAAGTGAAACCATAGATAGTTCACTTGGATCTTTCCATCTTGGTGAGGGTACACCGTCTTTGTATTTTGTTTCGTACAATCTCAACGTAACAGCCGAAGCTGCGAAGCAGTAAAATAAAGATGATAGAAGTTCGGCTACGACGCAGCGCCAGAAGAAAGAAGACTTGAATTCCTTAATGTTGAACATGTTTATTCAGAAAAATAAAATTTTTTCCTCAGAAAAAATATATGGCAGTTTGTTTACATTAGCGTTATTCATAAATTAATTCTGTAATATCTCATCATGATATCCGTTTGAATGTTTACATTTAATCTTGTGTAGCCACGAGTATGACGCGTGTCTTTCCAACGGCGTCGAACAGTTCTTTTTAATACTTGTTTTGGTTTTTAAGTTTCACAACCACTTTTTGACCACTTTATCTTACTTAGGCCCAGTCTTTTATTAGAGTGTGTCTTGTCACGTTTTTGACAGGTTCATCAGATTCTTTAAATAACTTGCTAGTCATCAAAAACTAGCCAGTTAATCAAACTGCACGTCAGCATTTTTGTAAACATTGTAACACAGTAAATAAAAAGAGTGGTAGACAAAATTGAGGTAATCCAGAAAATATTAAAATATTGACAAACGTAATGGATATAATTATCGCCCTCTGAGTATTAATGAAGCATTTTTTAAGAAACAGGGCTGTTTTTAACTTTTCTATCATTGAGACCAAATAAGACTGTTGTTTACGCGCAAGGTAAACAAACAAACTTTGCGTCAAAACACGCAATCACAGCATGCGAAAATACAAGTCATGGACGACAATTTCCTCTTTATCTTTTTTCAGAATTGACCAAAATTATTACACCAGAGTTTTTTCCATCTATAAAATAAACGTTCCCAAACTATATATCAATAGTTTATATCATATGGTTATGTTTCCATATTGTAATTAACGTTTTTTACAGTGGTGTACGAGATGACGTAATCAACAAAACATTGTTTTTAAAACTTCATAAACCAATCCAGGATGTCATCATCTACTGTTTTCACGTGTCTGTCAAGAGTTATTTACAAACTTTCTTCATAAAAAATATACTGCACATCATCAGATGATTTTCGTTCGAAATGTGGGCGTCAAGAATTCTACCTGTGCGCCCCTGTTACGCGATGGATTCACGTGAGGAAACAGTTCCCGACACGCAAAGCAGACGTTCTTGTAGCTATTGTGATTAATATTTAGTTGTTATTTATATATACTGTGTCGAATTCTGTTTACCCCTATATGACAAGTATTACAAAAATTCGAACTTTATAAAACCAGCAAAATTAAAAAAGAGGAATGGGAACGAGGGTTTACTCTTTTTATTAAATACTTGTTAATAAGTAAGTAGGGGGCGTACTTTTTTGATAAAAATTTAAGGTGGAAGACTTCTTTTTTTAAGAGCTTTGTAACTTTTTGAAAAAGTTTATTGTTGCTATGATGGCTTTTAAAATTGTTTACATTTCAACATCTCTTCAAACAACGTGCACATAGATTTGTTATGTATGTTGCATCGACAGACTAAGTCCCAATCAAATCTCATTTAAGGTCTGCTTTAGTGAAAAAACCTTCAATTTTCAAAAAATATCTGCGTTAATAGATTTTAGATTTGTCAAACAAAGCAATGACCAATCAATGTCCTCAAAATGAAAAATTGCAACTAATCAGACTCTCCAAAAAGAAGTTCAAATTTGAGAATTCGAATCAAAAATGGATAGTAAACGATCAAATTTGTTGAATTCAATAAATCGATTTCGACAAAATAAATCCTGTATTGTCCACAGGTTTCAAATCATGTATTGCCTGCTTAATGTGTTTGTTTAACAAAGATATCAAAAGCCAGCTTGATTAAATTTATATACATATATTTATATATATGATATATATACCTTGTGCATGGCATTGATTTGTATCCTTTTTTAATAAATTCCCTTTTCAAATCAAAATGGCAAAGAAAGGTTAAGGGACAATAATTAAACAACCTGGTGTTAATTCAGTTTATTGCAAAATTTTATTCTTGTTTCTCATTTTGAAAACGTATTTTCTTTTTCAGATCAGCTGTTATCAAACCATGCACCATCAGCATTTTCAAAAAATCTTCAGCAAGAGAGTAAATTTTAAAGGCCTAAAAACTGACACATTCAAATGCTAATATGTATTTATTGCTGAATTAATTAACGATGAACTACTTCATTCATTCAAATTGAGCTTGTTCAGAAGTTTATTTTCGAATCGTCAAGTTTATACATAACAAGATTTGTATTCTGTAATTTTCCTGATCAGTTTTGAAAATATCCAGTTAAAGTTTTAACTGTTATTTTAGAATAATTCATATAGCTATTATGTAAAATTTTATTTTTAATTTATTGAGTTGTATTTTAACATTGCAGGTTAGTTACAATAATAATTGAGAATTGAGATACTTATGATTTGTTTACCCCATAATTCTCCGTTTTCAAGGTCTACTTCAAATTTTAGGCTAATGACGGAAATCTTCAAGCCCCAGGGCTTCTTGTTAAGTTTCAAATCTAAAATCAAATTAATAAAATCTATCCAAAATAAGATCAAAAATGTGGTTTGAGCGAGGCAACTTCTCCTCACCAAAATTGACTTGTACCCAGGAATTTTTAAGTTTTACACCAGGATAAAACCTTTCTGTTTCATGTAATGTGGGCAATCTTAACCCTACTTTTAATAACGGGCGCGATATAAGAAAAAAGCCTTTGTGTCGAGGTTGAGGGGTGGGGTATTTAATTAAACGATACATAAGCAGCCAACCATATAAGCATAAAAATATATTTTTGTTATTGTATTTACTAACTTAAGGTAAGGGGACACGAGGGACATTTTCATGCGCGCGCTATGCAACATGTCCCATAGCATGCGCATGAAAATGTTTCTCGTGACGCCACTTCTCATTTGCTGTAGAATTGTCTTATGAAAAACTTTTATTTAAATGTTCCTACCTCCCGAAGCATGGATGTGGAGGGAGTGGAATGTTTTTTCGAGGTTATCAGAGCTGTATGCGCCGTTGAATTTAATAACCAGATCTGGCTTTATGGCATCTTTTTTGTTTTTATTTTTGTAATATACATCACTACTATTCCATAACGCAGGATCTGTTTTATAAAAGTTGATTGAAATTGTCTTCAGATAGCTTTTTCTCTTTGTCCAACATTTTTGCTTTTTTTCCTATTTTATTCTCTCCATTTGATGTTCGACTTCTCAAGAAAGCAATGTTTACAGTCTCTTGCATTTTCATTGGTTAATTACACTATGCCTCAAATGGTTTCGCAAAATATTTGTTGCATGATATGGGGACACGAGGCACAAATGTGCCACAACAATAATTTGGTCCCGGGACATGTTGCAGAAGGTGGCGACACGAGCAACATTTGCGATGCAACAAAATATTCATCAAATTTTGTCCCTGGAGCACAGGCACAAAATAGATTCAGATCTATTTTGTCCCCGAAGTTGTGGAGCAAAATGTTTGCTCCATGCAACATTTTTTTGCTCCATTGCAGTAAAAAGTAGACGAGCAATTTTTGTCATGCGCGTGCAATGGAGCAATGTTGCATAGCACGCGCACGAAAATGTCCTTGAAAAACGGGATTGTTAACGGGATTGCGTTGATGTCGGGGCCCGAGTGTTACAAAAAGGTCCTGGGACAAGGTTGGTAGTTTAAAACATTGTTTACGCGGGGAGCTAAAAGCAATACACGAAGAGATGTAAGGCCGCCATCAAAAATATGTTATGTTCGCGTCCTCCGACCGACTCACTTTTGGCAATAAAAACCCGAGTCGGTAAGTCAGAAAAAACCCGGAAAAAACTTTTTGATCCAAACGATATATATTTGAAAAAAAAAATTCGTGAGAACTAATTTTCCCAAAATTGACTAAAACTCGCGAAAATTAATTCCCGTAAAAATTAATATCTTTAGGGTACTCATGGCAAGTTTACAGACAGGGCGGCGAAAAAAGGGTCTGTCGAGTGGCGCTATACTGTTTTTTGGCCCTGGGAACGAATTTTGCCCCCATCTGAAAATCCCGGGAAAAAATACGCCCGACCGACCGACCGACTCATTTTTGCGGGGTCTTCAGGACGCGAACATAACATATTTTTGATGGTGGCCTAAACAAGCTCAAGGATAAAAGAATGCTGAATTGAATGCTGTTGTCTAACTTTTACCCTCCCCCCTTGCCTCCTTCTTTGTATATCCAATCTCCCTTTCAACTACAACTTCTTTTGACCAACAAATTAATTACTTACGAGAAAAGATCTTTCAGCTAACTAATATTGTTTAGCTGGCTGCTAGGGATTTTGTTTCCTAATGTTGAAAAATCAAGGCTTAGATTAGTTTCCAAAAAGTTTAGTTCATAATACAGGCTATTTGTTTGTCATATGTTTTTTTTGCTGCCTATCTATTAACTGACAATTAGGTTTTATCTCTATTGATGACAAACTGCTCAGCTAGCTAGCTAGCCAGCTATGCACCATCAGAGAAAAGGAAAAAGAGCAGTACTTCTTTATCGAAGAGTCCATATAATAGGTGGATATAATTTCATTTTTTACGTTGACAATTTCAAGGTCTTTCTAATAGATTTCTAGCTGCTCTTTTATACACCAAGTGTTTCAAATGCGCAGTTCAACAACTTGATAATCAAGGCTTTAAATCACAGTTGTTAGAATCTTATATATAGCCATCTGTGTTTAAAAGGCAAACTGCAACTGTTTATTTTTTTATGGAACCAAAAAATGTTTCATGTGTTATTTCTTTGGTGTCATATCATAACGTCATTACACTATGGACACCAATGCAATATCTCATTAACTTTACAACAGATGGTAAATAGCAATATTGCATTATCACCTAACAACTTTAGCTATGTTGCTATGATTGTGACACTATATTATATTAGATCCTACAATTACTTTGACTGCTATGATGCACTAAAAGAATGTTACAGAACATCTATAGAAAGTATTTTGATATGATTAATATGCATTGTTGGTCCAGGTTGTAATCCAGATGCTCCCAGTAGTCGTTATAAGGCTACTTCCCAATTAGAAATTCAACTTAAATTTCCCAATTGAACAGGAATATAATGCATTATTATCTTGACTTGATATGAAAGCCTAATTTTTCCTACAGAAGACTGTTTACCAAATTCCCAATGGGACCCAAACAGCTGTAAGTAATTGGAGCACACCTTGGATTATAAATGGTTCAATTGCCTGATGTGGAGTGATCCGATTCACTTTAGAAGTGTGTATGATGTTGTCAAATATATAAAGTTTAGATATGGACGTTGAATTGGTATATATATTTTTTACAGACCTTTAAACCCACATAAATATCTGGGTTTAAAGGTCTGTAAAATGGAAATAAATACGAAAATATAAGTTTTGCTAATTATGCAAAATTATGATAATTTGATGCTAAGACACTTGCTGGTATGATTGACAAAGAGCATCCACTCACCAAATTGTTTTATTTTACTTCCCTCCCCCTTGTACACACGCTTTTAGTCTGCCCCTGCCCCTAAGTATGTATACATACATTATGGATGCCCCAATCATATTTACTAATTAGCTTTTCTGTAAATATGTTCCAAATATTAAACTGATTAATTGGTTAAAATCATATGTATCACACATACGCCTGATCATCGTCATTATTATTATCATTATCATCATCATTAATTGTCTTTGTTCCTCAGTAAAAACACACATATTAATAGAGAATATGTATTATGAAATAACTTTCCCATGTAACGCAATTTGTCTGTCTGTCCGTCCGTCCGTCTGTCTGTCTGTCTTGATTAGAAATATTAAAAACATTGCTGAAGCTATGCATAACTGCTTTGTTGTCTATACCTTCTGTCATAAAGGTAATGTCAGCACCTCCTGCAATACCACCTCATTTTTTTATCCACTACTTATAAGTCTGATAAAAAATCTCTTTTCTGCAAACTCTGTAGGGGCACTTTCCAATTTAAGCCATACTTGGTTTCAACAGTACTTATCATGACTTTGGTCTTTGCTGCATTTACTCTCAATCCTTTCTCTTTTAGTCCCGTCTTCCATTTCTTAAACTCAAACCTTTAGAACGAAATCAGGCCTTGTTCAGAACTCCATCGACAGTATGTTGTCAAGACTAAAATTAAGAACAAAGGGCAAAGTGCAGAAGGCTGGTGTGCACTAACGTTCACACACCAAGTAGATCATTAAGGGTCATCTCCCACCTAAAAACAAGTTGATTTTGCTTGAAAGTACTTGGAAATTTATTAAGGAATCATTTTATTTTTTAAAAAAAGTCTAACTGGTTTTCCAGGTATTAAACTTAAAAGTTTGGCTAATTATGCAACATAATAAAACCATTGGTGTTATCAATGATAATCATATTATATAACCAAATATTAAGCAGATATTGCAGGACCGTTCGTTGAATGTCAAGATTTATCCACTCGAGGTGAGCAATATTCCACGGGGCGCAGCCTGGTAGAATATTGCCTTACCAAGAGTGGATAAATCTGATATTCGACGAACGGTTCTGCAATATATGCTTTATTATATACCTAACATCTCTTTTTTTGTCAGACATTTTTTATTTTTCTATTGCATTTTAGCCACAAATAGAAGGTCCATGAAAGGGAGTAACGATATAAACAAAACAATTCGATTTGATGATTCGAACGTTTTACGGAAGTCATTGCATTGCAAATTGAAAATACCAAAACAAGTGTGGAATATCGCATCAGTTATTGCATGGTTGTACGGAACATTTAGATTTATTGTATATAAAAAAGAGTTGACAGGTGTATAATAATAACCATTATGTATATATGCACAAAATATTCAACTGAATGGCTGAAAACTTATATGCATCATACACACGTTGGCAGAACGATTAAATATAACACCTCAATTAGTAGATAATTTCATTCATAGTTAGCGAAACTAAGCCAAAATTTTAAGAACCAATCAAGATTTTTCAAAAAAAATAAAATTCTTGGACAACTTCCAAGCTGTTTCATATATATTCATATATATATCAACTTTTTTTAATGCGAGGTAAGCTTCAATGCCTGAAACAACTTTTAGCACACCTATATATCATCTGGCACCCTTTCAAAAGCTTTCTCCAAATCCAAAAAAGCAAAATAGAGACTTTTTCTGAAGCTGTTCAAGTAAATGTTTTGTGCCACGCCCTGGAACAAATCCAAATTGCTTTCTATCTATATTCTTTCTCCAAGAAACTTATCTATAACTCTTTTAATAACTATCATTACTTGATTAAATTTAGAATGAAATAGATCAACATCAAACGACGTCAATCAACAAAAAGTAGGAAGCAATCCTACCTTTTGCATCGTTCTATGTGACCAATTTCGTTTAAGTAGAAATCGGCCTTAAAATACAGCCACCTTATTTATATCAATTACATGATGTCATGCATAATTAACATAATTAGCAGAACTTAGTCTAAAGGATCTTTCCCACCTCTTTCATATGAAATCGTCAAATAAAACGAAAAAAAAAGTCATCCTACTGTATATTAATTTGTGAATTTAGTGTGGTTTTTAACGACAACAGTCTTTTGTCACAAACCCTTCAAGTGGTTATCATGTTAGCTTTTTAAACAAAATTTGAAAAATTTGCTTAGTTAAATTGAATATTATTTCTGAGTTACAGAATTTGTTTTGCTTAGATAACACAACGAGAGAATGCCTCGAGTTGACAACGAAATAAAACTTGACTTCAAAGACGTGTTGATCCGCCCGAAGCGAAGCACTATAAAATCTAGAGCAGATGTGGATATTTCTCGCCAATTCGTCTACCGACATTCGAAACGAACATTTCCAAATGATATGATACCGATCATAGCTGCTAATATGGATACAGTGGGTACGTTTGAAATGGCGGTCGTTCTTTCCAAGTACAAAATGTTAACCTGTGTCCATAAGCATTACTCAGTGGAGCAATGGATTGAATTTGCAAACAGCCATCCTAACGTTATTCCATATGTTATTTGCACGAGCGGAATGAACGAGACTGATGAGGAAAAGCTAGGCAGGATAATCGAGGCTATTCCGTCAATTAACGCGATATGTATTGATGTTGCGAATGGTTATTCTGAACATTTTATTGCTTATGTGAAGAGAATCAGGGCTTGCTATCCCGAACATATTTTAATGGCGGGAAATGTTGTGACTGGGGAGATGATTGAACAGCTATTATTAGACGGAACTGACATCATTAAAGTTGGAATTGGACCGGGTTCGGTTTGCACCACACGTAAGAAAGCTGGCGTAGGTTACCCTCAAGTTAGCGCAGTCATGGAATGCGCAGATGCCGCTCATGGCTTGAACGGTCATATTGTGTCAGACGGGGGCTGTACTTGTCCAGGTGACATCGCAAAAGCTTTTGGGGCTGGGGCTGATTTTGTAATGCTGGGTGGCATGCTTGCGGGACACGATGAGTCTGGAGGGGAATTGGTTGAACGTGATGGAAGACAAATGAAACTGTTTTACGGCATGAGTTCAGAGACTGCGATGAAAAAACACGCAGGAGGAGTGGCAGATTACAGAGCTTCGGAAGGGAAAACGGTGGAGATTCCTTATCGAGGGAAAGTGAAGAACACCGTTCAAGACGTTCTTGGAGGAGTGCGATCCGCGTGCACGTATGTTGGTGCTATGAAGTTGAGAGAATTATCAAGAAGAACGACATTTATTCGTGTGACGCAACAAGTCAATCAGATCTTTTCATGAATGTAAAAAAGAAAAAAAGAAAAAAAAGAAAAATAATATAATGGAAGAGAAACACAAATATAAAGAATTAGAGATATAACAATTGTAACTGGTCGTGATGTAGTTATGTAAAGAAAAATATTTCGTTCCTTCTGTAATAATCTGATCTGTAATTAATATGACATTTGAATTTCCTGTGTGAATACGATAAAATCGCTTTTTCGATTCAAGAAATAATGCTAGCTTTCCAATACATTATAAATCCGGAACACTAGGGATGATTCGACTTTTTAGTAATATTAATAAAGATTTATACTATGCAAAGTAAAAGCATTGTACCTTGGGTCCGCCAGATACAGATGAGTGCTATCGCTTTTAAATTAAATTATCGACATCGCTACGACTTTAGCTATGTCACTATAGTTTTCGCGCTATCACTATCCGTGTCTATTAAAATTGTTGAGGTGTCACTTAGAAATAATGTACAACATTTTTTTTTATCTACATCGCTTTCAAAATTCAAAATAATTTTTATAAAAATTTCTAAAAGCATACCGAAAAATACAGCAACGTCTTCTATCGCTTTCAGTAAACACAAGGTTTTATGGACTCATTTTGTTCATCTAAAATCTCGTTGGTCCTGAATTTGTCATCTTTTTCAGTCATTTCGGAACTGTATTGTACATTTTCCTAAGTTTAAAAAAATATTTTTTCCCCAAAAGAAACTTGATCAGAATTTCTTACGATAAAAATTACCACTCGTAACCACAAATAGAATTTAAAAAACTCCTTTCGCGGCAAATGAAAACGTACCAAAACGCCTCGCAAATAAACGACCTTCGAAAATATTTCTTAATTAAACGCCACCATGCGTATTGGCGCAAATATTGCAGCTGCTGGTTTTATTGAACAACAATATATTTTTTCCCAGATACAGATAACAATTCTAAAATGCTCAAGTATGTTTCTAGACGCAAGAAAAAGTTCAACGACCATCCACAACGTACGTACATAAGCAGGGGTAGAGAATTTAAAATGCGTACATTTGTTTAAAGGCTGAAATACACTATCATTTTTCAATGATCATTTTCCAATTACCGTAATGCATCGATTAAACGCCGGGGGCGTTTATTAAATATTTTGATATTTAGGGGGGGCGTTTAATCGAGGGGGGCGTTTATAAGAAGGGGGGCGTTACGGTATCATTGAAAAATGACAGTGTATACAGGAAAAAATGTCATTTTTTACACTTTTATTTCCAATGATCCTTAAAAATTAAAAGTTAAACATGTTCAATTTTTTTGTTCAATTTTTTTCTATTGTTTTAAATCGAATCCATTGTTTTCGCACACGTGTTTGTTGCACGCGATATAGGTTTAGGCGTAAACATAGTTGAAAACAAAGATTTGAACAAGATAATTCACCCGAGAATAAAGACGCAAGAAGCGACTGAAAATTTTATTGAGATTTGGAGAAGCCAGCCCAGTTTGTGGGATAAAGGACAGAAACGAGAAGGCCAGAAGTCATGAGGTATTCAACGGTATCCCACATGATAAAAACTTCAAAGTTGCGGCTAGTTTGACATTAGCAGGAATTGGGTCTTGTGAATGCGTTGTTTTTTTTCTCAATGTCAACTTCTATGAGATTAAGGAGCTCATCAAAAATATTCGGCGGCATTTTTAAAAATCGCGTATAGTCTGCAATTTCCTCCAAGCGCAGTTCATACATGAGAGTATTGTAGATGCCAAGTTCATTTCGCCTATTTAACCACGGCTTCACCCATACATTTCTTTGCTTTCTTTCCCTACGTTCGACTCTCTTTTTTAATAACATATACACAGCAACAGCAGCTGCTATTTCTTCTTCAGAGTCCATGTTGCTAAGAAAAACATGCTCAAGTTTCATGTTTTTAATGATAGTGTATTCGCGCCAAAATTTGTCATTTTTGATGCCATTGGAATGTATCATTGAAAAATGACAGTGTATTTCAGCCTAAGGGGAGAGGGTGTTAGAATCTGCACATACACAGTGTATGTGTAATCGAATTAGCAACAAAATCTAAGGCGAGATAAATGGAGATAACGATTGGTGGGGATTAATAAAAGACGAAATGATTTACGTTGGATTATGGGAATTGCACTTAGTATTGTGCGTAGCGGTACAATTTTGAATACATCACGCGGACAAAAAAGCGAGTTTTTATTCAGTCATTTATGATGTATCAGAAATCGCTCTACCCAGGATGGGGGAATAAAGGACGTATTTTGTGTAGGAAATGTATTGTACAGTAGAAAACAACAGTTACAAATATTAGCTATATAATAATACACTGATGAAGCTGATCTGTAAGTCTTAAACAAAAAAATATTTTACGCAAATTAAAGAGAATCCTGTTGAAAGTTTTTACACCTACCGTAAGGAAATTAATTTTCGCAAATAAATTTGCGCACATATTATTGGAAAACCCCTTTTTTAAAAAGCGATTTATGCTAATTCGCACATCGGCAAATGTATGGGAATTCAACCGCCGCTGCTCTCAACTGCCACCTTTGACGCACGAAAATTAAATCCCTTAAGATATTAATGTGGCCAATTAAGTTCAGGTAATTAATCTTTAAAAAGTCATAAGAAAGCATATAAAATAACTTTTTTTTTGAAATCTCCCACAAGACCATATATTAAAAATCCAATTCAACGAGCTAACAGCAAATAAATAAAAGTCATCGCTTGAAAGATAGAACATACAAGACCATCAACAACCCATACTTTGGAAAAGTAACACTTGTTATTTCAGAAGTAGAATGATACTCAGTCATCTTCCACGCAGAGTTTATTTGGGTATATTTGCACTCCAATCACGTGAGCGGTAAGTTCAAGCAACATAACTGTACTCATCTCTCGCTCCCTTCACTCGTTCAAGATAATTCTTTTCGATTAATGCCTCGATACATTTCTAAAAACAGTTTTAAAAAATATTGCTAGCTATGGATAAGTACAGTGAAGAAGTAGCACTTAACAAAACAAAAGTTAACATAAGCCAATGATTTTACCTTGACTAGTTGAGTGGTGGGTGAAAATTTTGTTCGTGACTGATCGATCACCTAATAATAACAACGAATCAGGCCTAACTAAACTTCGCTTATAAACTTCGCTTAAACAGTAATGTACAGTGGGACAAGTCAGGTTTCAATAAAAACAGAAAAAGTCACGTTTCAATAAAAACAGAAAAAGTCACGTTTCAATAAAAACAGAAAAAGTCACGTTTCAATAAAAACAGAAAAAGTCACGTTTCAATAAAAACAGAAAAAGTCACGTTTCAATAAAAACAGAAAAAGTCACGTTTCAATAAAAACAGAAAAAGTCACGTTTCAATAAAAACAGAAAAAGTCACGTTTCAACAAAGTTTATTTGGTTTGGCGAAGAGAAGGTGGCCACTATTCGAATCTCAAATTCGCAAATCAATTTTTTTGTAGATCGTGTCATCAGCACACGTTAAATTTAGAACATCTTTAAAAAACAAAAACAACAGCAACAACAACAACAACAACAACAACACAACAACAACAACAACAAAAACACACTACCTCTTGTATTAAAATATTATGTTTAAGTATTTTTCGAGCTTTCATTATACGCACGATTGCAGCCTAAACAGTAAAAATAAAAACAAACAATGCTAACTAAAATTTTATGTATACAAAGTAGTTTCAACAGGTGACTTTTAATACACTGACCTGTGTGTACATTTTCCTATCCTCATCTACAGATGTGTGTGTTTGTTCTATCTCCTAAAAAAAAGCATTACATTTGTCAAGTTAGATGCTACATAGCCAGAAGTTCTGGCGCTGTTTTAGTTTTTTATGTGATGTATCATTAGCACCATCATAAAAACGCGAGTCGAAGTTAAAGAATTAACAGTGCATGGCTTGCTGAACTAGACGCATAAGGAACGCGGTTATTTCAATACCTGCGGAGTTTCTTTTTGTACGGCAGCTGTAATTTTGAATTTCGTTCTTTTATTTGCAAAGTTTTTATTTAGTAGAAATGAACATTTGCTTAAATCTTCAACCTAAAATGTACAAATTTAAAAAATTGAACAATGAATAAAGATATTAACAGACCAACACGTACAGAAAATAAGAGTTCCCGCTAATTTCAAAAAATGAAGCTAGTTTTCACGGTAGCCCCAGTGGGTTGTTTTTAATTTGTTTTGAAATAGTTTTAGCGTTGCTTAAAAAAGAAAGCAAATAGGATATTGAGTACATACGTCAGGAGTTTCATTCTGAAGAAGTTTTACATCCACTACTGACTGTAGCGTCCGTCGTAGTTCTTTCTCTTCAAGCTGACACTGGTTAGACATGTCACTGGTAAACAAAAAACAAACAAAACATTAGTTAACTATAAGGACTAATCGTTGTCACTAAAATAGACCTTATCTTCTCAATATTAGACTCCGTAGTCTATTATTGAGAAGCTAATTCACAGGCCTCTGAATTACCAGATGCATCCTCTCATTTATCATGAAATACTGTAACTTCAGATTTCAACAACTGAAACGGGCCAAACCATTTACCAAAAGAATGAAAAGCTAGCAATAAATCCAATTAACAAATAAAACGTTATAGATTAAAAATAAAAGACCCTGTGGTTTCAAGCGGTCTTCCGACAAACCAGCAACGTTTTTGCGCATTTGTACATAAAAAGCAACCTTACTTGTAAGATAATTTGCAGTTTTCATTAAATAGAAGCAAAACCACCATTTGATATGTAGTGCACGTGACAATGTACGGTTTCTTTAGGTAAGTTAACTTGATCTCAGCTGCACATAACCAATAAGAAAAAAAAAACACGAAGATATATGAAAATTATCGAAACATGGAATTGAATAGCATATTGTACTTACCAGTGGACAAGTGTTGTAACCAGGACAGCTTTCTTCCATTAAACATATTGTTATAGAATGTTTCAAACTGAAACAAAGAAATAAATGAACAAACAAAAACATTACAGGAAGTAAGAAAAACAAAGGATTTAATGAAGTGAAATCAAATTTTTAAAAAGAGAACACACCATTTGAACACTTTTGCAAAGTTCCTGCGGAAAAGCTATTTTTGGGATTGCTGTTTGACCAAGGGGCCATGCACCCGACTAAAATAAAAAGTGACATGGTTTATTTACAAACATTCAGCATAAAAAACACCGAGTACAATAACAGTAAACAAATGTTGAAGTTTAAAGCATAACTACCTGAAGTACTAGCAGAGAGAAATTGATTCCCAACTGCGCGTTACTCGTGTCAAGAAATTTAGAAAATTTAGAATTAAGATCTTTGCTGATGGCTACGTCAGTAAACATGCGATGGACTTTATTCGTGTACTCATAACCACAAGCAAGCTAAGAAAAAGGTTAAATACTACAAATTAGTTAAAAATTTACAAATTGAAAATATATAAAACCGTATTATTTACTTAGCCCTAAATTTCGGAATAAAATTCAACTTTAAGCCCATAATCCCAATTAATCTTCCAACACAATTTCGTCTTCTTGAGAATCGGGAAAGGTAAGAACCCTCCACAGCAAGGTAACAACCCTCCGCAGAAAGGTAACAACCCTCAACATAACACACTCTCCTCTCAGCATTATATACGCAATATTACATGCAAAATATTACATTTGTTTTGTTATCAGACGCAAAAAAATCAAAAAATTTCGGGAAAGGCAAAGAATCTGGTCTTTAAACTCTAGCATTTTTTAAAACAGTGTCATCTTCAAAGAGTTCGTACAAGTGTAGTGTCGATAGGCCGGCCACAGATTTATAGCTTTATATCAGGTTGTTGAAAAATTAAAGGACTTTGGGGTCAAAAGAAGAGTTACTAATAGTCAAGCCTTTCCACAATAAACAATTTTAAGAGATTTAAGTTAACAGTCCAGATGCTTTAAAAGTAAACGCCCTTTTAAACCAAATTATGACAATTACTTTAAGTTTTGTGATCATTCCCTCTTCAGAATCCATGGAGGCTGACAAACCATGTATCAAACGTTTCGCCAGCAACTTGGAATAAAACTAAACATAAGAGAATACCACATTCAATACGCCATTATGCAAGTAGGTTCGAATGAGTTTCCCGTTACCTACCTTTTGAAAAACATCTTTATCATCTAAATATTTGAATATAGTGATCTAAAACCAAGGGAAGAATCAACATGGTATCAAGCAATTAATAAATCAATCCTCCAAGGGAATAAAGAAACAAACAAACAAACAAACAAACAAACAAACAAACAATTAAACAAGACTAACATACCACGTTGTTTAACTTATCGTCAATTTCTCCATCTGGAAGATTTTTTGTACTTTTTTTCAGCAGTGTGTCACAGTATTTTGCAAGCTATGAATAAGTAAAACAAGTTATAACAAGTTTCACATCATAGCAGTCAAATTGTTGCTATGACAACTAATCACACATAGACAGGAACAAAAACATTATTCTTACTAATTCAGGGGCTCTGCAAGGTCTCTTAGGATCAAACCTATGATTGACAATTTTTGTGCACGCCTAGAAAAAAAGAACAATGATTTAACTCCAAACAAACCAATCGACATCAACATCAAGTTGTTACGTTTATCATGAACTAAGTTAACTTTAGTAAGATCTAGTCCAAAAATATATGGAGAAAAAGTCCTCATTTTATGTAGTGTCGAGCTATACCTTGTCTCTGCTTCCAAAAAATGCTTGATCGTTATTAAACGTTTTCTCAATTAACTCTGTGTATTCTTTATGTAACTGCAACAACACGTTCACGAACTGACCTGTTTCCTAAATAACAAGAATTTTCACCATAGCTTGAAATGTCTTCCAGCAATGCAAAACAACTATGATTAATGGTGATGTAATATACATCACCATATATGTAGTATTACAGTATCACCGTATATAATCACCATATGTGGTATATAGTATCAGTGTATAAACACCATATAATATAGTCTGAAGAAACACTTACGTTTTCGCCGTGCATAGATTTAACTCTACTCAGACCAGTTTCAGCGATATACTCCTCAAATTCTTGCAACATTTCTTGAAAACCTCTTGGTATCGGTTTCAACAATTTGTACATTCGTAATAAATCTAATTAAGTAGAATAGAGCTTATGACACAATGTGGATGAGAGAGAGGAGGAAGAGGAGGGAACATATTCTTACTCAAGTTTAGAAAAACATTCTGTAAGCCCTACAGAATTTTTTTTAAATTATGGGAAATAACATATAGGTTTTAGCTGTAAATAACATTTTTTCAAATTTGCTTTAATGGAATTAAAAGCAAGAATAAACTTATACTCTTCGCAATTTTTTTACTAAGACGAATTCTATAAAATAAGCAGAAATATACAACACCTGTTGTTTGTCTGTCCTTCACCATCTGTTTACATTCTGCGGTCAATAATCCTTGATGATCCTGCACCAGTCTTGTCTGTGCAACTTTAATCAATTTGTCAAAAGTGGTCAAATGTAAAAAACGGCGAACTCTTAAATTTTCCTCTGCAAGTCGTGTGTCAACCTGAAAACAAGAGGTAGGTATTTACATGCAAAAGTTGCGTAAAAACGAACTCTGGTGCAGCGTTTACAGGAAAACCTAACTAAATTCAAGAAAAGTGGAATTCCAATTCACAGTAAATTGTTTACGTTTCACTTTAGGTTAAACTTAAATTCAAGGTTGGTAATTCTAAGCACATGCACTAATCAAAGAATGCTTCACTGTGGGCGGTCAAGTGTTTTACATGGTATTCTTACACCGGTTTGACATTTAACTTTGGTTAACATGACCAAAGTGAATTGTTGTCTCAAAAGAGAAACACTGTGGCCCAGTTTGAGTAACTTTGGGTCACATGTAAATGCTTCCCTTGTACCGAATAGGGTTAAAATAAGAGAGTTTGGAGATATTGCTTGGAGAAGGTTCCAATCTTTTGTTTTTACTATTCAAGTTACAACTTACTAGTTTGGTTGATCCTTTATACCGTCTGTAAGTTACTAGTAACTAGAAGTAAAACAATTACCTACCTTTTGCATATATTGAGAACAATTACAAGTTTCTAAAAACTGGTTAGCTTCATTTGCATAAAAATCAGAAGTTTCGGTGAGCAGTGGTTCTTCGAATGCTGTTTGATACAACTAAAAAAAATCAAATTCATATTAACTTTTTTATGACATATGTCAGTTTTTATTAATGCTGCTTTATAAGAAATGCATCTTAACAAACACTGAAACAGAATTTTTCAAATTTTTGAAGACAAGGATGCAACAGTGGAGACTTTAGGTAGCCACATGTGTATAATTATAATACACGCTTTATATAATTGTAAGGTTTATGTTTAAAAAACCCTGTATTTTTGTGTTAAAAAAAGATATAACGTACATTACACAAAAGGATCATAGCAAGAATGTCGTTTTAAACACAACTTTAAGGAATTAAAATTTTTTCAAATTTGCACATTCTAACAATAACCCACCTTTAGAGGGTTTCCTTTACGTTCGTATTCTTGCACATCAACTAAAATGTAATGTAAACATCAATTCTCAACCTTCTGACCTTTGTTTCACTGCACCGGGTTTGGTATATTAAGACATCCTGATTTTAATATATCTCAAAAAGTTTGATTTTTCGAGCTTGCCAAAAAATTGCAAAGGTCGGTTGGAAAACAGCAAATTAATATTTTCAACACAAAATATGAGTTTTTTTTTTAATTTAGCTTATATAGAAAAAAACATACTAAAAGAACTGATAACTCCATGTACAATTCTTTCTGGTGGTCTTTCACCTTTTCGATCTCTAAACACATAGTGTTAAATATATGTTATACACATAGTAAAATCTGACAAATATGAAAAGAAACAAAACCACTAACAAAATACAAAAAAACAGAAAATTATTTATCACCACCTTTCTATTTCACTTAATAAAGCGTTTATCAACATATCTTGTAGAGGCTCGATTACTTCAGCCTTCCACGTTTCTAATGCTAGCTATAAAACAATAAAAAAATTGACAGTTAATACTTTGCAAATTGTATTTTTTTAAATCTCAATATATACTACATGCACATGACCATAATGATTATTTTAAATACTGAGATCTGTTGTTAGAAGCGCTGTATACCTGTCCAATTTCCATGACATCATTCTCTGCTACTGAAATTTGAATATGTTCTACATAGTCATGTTTCTTTTGAAATGCATAATGCTCATTTAAATACCTAAAAAAACAACACAAAATCGAATAATTCTATAGTTTTCTCTCACATAAGGCTTTTTCAGGAAAAACCTGCAATAGCAAGCATTTACACAGAATCATTTTAGTGTGCCAAAACACACAGCTTGACCAAAACAACACACCAAAAGCCTGTGTTACTTTTGTCTTTAACTAATCCATCACTCAGACATCAACAGTAAGCTTACCTATACAGCAAGTTGATGTATAATGTGCCTGTTTTATAATGTGTCCAATGATCATAATAATCATGCAATAGATTCTTGCTGTAGAAATTTATTTTCTAGATGATAACAAAGTATTTTAGAACGTTTTTTCTTTGCTTGAGAGATTAAAAAGAATTAATATATAATTATAATTTACTTACAGTATAAATATCTTTTGTATGTTCCTCGAAAAATGCTTTTGTAGCTTTGTACAAACGCTCATCAAGTCCATCACCATTAGCAACACAGATGGAATAAACATCTCTGCAATTTAATGTCAAGGAAGACTTATTGCTCAATAGCATTTACATAAAATTAAAGTAAAAATGTTACTTTCTAAAACATTGAAAAGGATACGAAAAACGTTCATTCCATTCAGGCCGTGATACCTTTGACCAAGTTAAAACAGCTTGCAAAGTACCCTTAATCTTTTGCCACGTGTTTTCAAAATCTACTTTCACTGGACGTAACGACATTGTTGTTATTGATGACAACAGTTATTGTCATATATTTATCTTATGTTTGTTAATCATATTTTTGTTTCTATAAATAATACATGTTTACAAAGTTAGATCTAAAACAGAAGGTAAGAAATGGCTAAGTTGAACAGTGCAAGTTATCGTTCTTTATAACATTTAGAAAAAAGTTTATAATTATTGAAATACAGCTATGAGAATTAGGAAAAAAAATAATGGGAATTTTACATCAATTTCTTTTGCAGCAAAAAATACAATGCAAAAAAAAGTTATTTGGGGTTCATATAATAACACAATCTTGTACGCAAATTTTGGCTTTAGACAATGTATTTAGGGCAGTTTGGTACCTTAGGGAATTAATTTTTGCAAGTTTTTAACAAAGAATGTCATTAAATTCTTTTTTCCTAAACTTTGTAAAAAATTAGGACTTGCTACACTTTGCAAAAATTAATTTCCATAAAAATGAAGTTAGCTACAGATTTCAAACTTTAATGCTATCACTACCTTATTCTAGGAAATTAATGATGCATAAAATTAATGTAAATCTTCAAAATACAAGTTTATAAATTGATTAAAGTGTAACATGAATATCAAGGACATTAAAAATTAATTTAAAACTTGTACCTAAAGTTTAAAATATACTGTTCTAGCAATTGAAATATTAAACTCACATTCTTTTTCTGTTTGCACACAGATACAGCTAACCTAATGTGATTAAGGCAGCTGATATCGAAGAAAGAAATAAAACTAGTTGTCAATGAACCCATTCTCAAAATGAAGATAAACAAATTTTGTCTTGTGAATTTCCTTATTCATTTTAATTTAATGCTATTTGAAGTTGATATAGGCATTTGCGTTAATTTCATTCATGTTAAATTTCATGATCATTAATTTCCTAGAATAAGGTACTTTTGTATCAGTCTAAATTCAAAACAAAGTTAAAAAACAATAAATTGTGGGATAAATTTTATATGGACAGTCAACATATATATTTATTTGTTCTGCAAGATAATGAGAGATTACTCATATATGTTTAATGATAAATTTATATAGACAAATTTATGCTCACAACATCAAACAAAATTCCAAAAACGTGCTTCTAAATATTGTTAGCATTTGCATTTTTAAAGAATAAGAGAGAACAGATATTGAATTTCAAAAGAATCAATTTATAATACCAAATCAAATTTTGATGACGTGTATTTATAAAAATAATAAAAACCAAACAGTACTAACCATAACATACTCTAAAGAGAAGCAGTTTTTGCTTAAAGGAAGAATAGCTGTCAATAAAAATAGTCATTTTAATTCAGTTTTTAAGAAGGAAGGAAAACAATGTGCCTTCTGAAAAGAGCCTTCTTTAAAACATCCAAACCCTTGCAAATGTCTTTTTAATGGCAATATTTACTACACAACTTAAAAAAAAGATTACATAGAAAATTAATTTTAGGAGTATATCACGTGGTTACAAAAAATACTAAAAATAACTTAAGATGCTCTAAAATTTTCATGGATTTCTGGCTTGATATCGTTGACCAATTCCAACATTCTGGAAATAACTTTTCCTTTATTTATCTCCACTTGTTCTCCCATGGTTAGAAGTTTGCCATTAGTTTCTTCATTGATTCTTTGTTGGAAATCATCTTGGCCCA
The DNA here is from genome assembly GCA_030067915.1 of Hydractinia echinata. Taxonomy (NCBI): domain Eukaryota; kingdom Metazoa; phylum Cnidaria; class Hydrozoa; order Anthoathecata; family Hydractiniidae; genus Hydractinia; species Hydractinia echinata. The sequence continues at coordinate 28,680 of JASGCC010000458.1, read as the reverse complement.
TTTCACTCTGTTGCTTTTCCCTAAATTTTTGCTCACATTCATTTCTGAACTGCTCGATTTCTGCAATAGCCTCTTCTTTTGCTTGCTTCAGTCTTTTAGTCTTCCTCTTTCTTGCCTCTGAAACAAGATCTGCAGCTTTTTTCTCAGCTGCTAACAAACGTTGGATGCCCTGTGTTTTCTGAGCCATATTTATTAAACCTAGAAAAAATGTTTACATTCATATATATACTACTTAAATACTTGATATATATTTATATACTCTACAAACTCTTTTTCTTGCTACAGGCCTATCATTAAGGGGAGAGCGACTGCTCTTGCTCACGCAAAGGCTCGCCCAATTCTGAGAAATGAGAAACTAGCTGAGCTATTAATTGCTCCCCCAGTTCCACAAAAATTTTGTCGGGCTGAGCAATATCAATTCATCTCACATGGAAATCAATGTTATCTTTCTTATTATTTGCAGTAAAAGATAACCAAAAAATATAAAAAAGACAAGATAAAATAGATAAAAAGATTTTGTAATAAAATATGCGTTTATGAACTTATTCTATTTATTCAGATTGCTCGCCCAGTGTAAATTATTGTAACCTTGGGCGAGCGATTTATTGCTCTGGTGTTATTTTCTTATTGATAGCCTTGTTGCTACAAATATTGATTATAAATGTCAGAATAAAAATGTGAGGCTATGGAAGAAAAAAGAGTTTTGCCTGCTGAACTAACATTAGCATTTCCTAAACAGGCATTCATCCAGATTTAGGAATTCATTTTGTAACTCAATCTTGTGTTGAAAGAACAATTTGTCCTTAAAATATATATATATCTATTAAATAATACAATGCGTTGTCTGTCCACGTGTCACCTTTTCACAATTTCTACAAGGGAGCGTTCACATATTACATAATCAATTTTTTGCCTATTTTCTACTCCCCCCTCCCCCATGTAATCAGTCGTAATCATTTTGTTGACCCCCCTTCCAAAATTACGTCATCATCTACTTACCCCCCCAAAAAAAAAATAAAAAATAAAAATAAAAAAATCCGTAAAGATAGTTTGAAGAGTAATAATAATAATAATAATAATAATAATAATAATAATAATAATAATAATAATAAATATTTAAAGTGGCTAGCCCAGAAAATCACAAAAACCTATAGTTAGTGGATTGTTTCCACTGGGGGCCACTAGAACAAAAAAGAAACAAAAAATGATAAACTTTAGACTGCCTCAGCTCAATCAAACATAGTAACATTTATAATCTGTGAAAATTGAAAAGAAAAAGAATAAAAAACAAAAATTAAAAAGTGATCTCCATTAGAATTTGCCAAATACATTAGAGATGGAAGTCTTAAACAAAAGCAGACTTCCATCACAGGTCACTTGGTCTGGCAGATTATTCCACACTTTTGCAGCTCTAAATGGGAAGGCTTTTTTGCCAAATTCCGTGTTGACCAAGGGAAGTGTGAACCTGTTTTTTGAAGCTCCTCTTGTTTGATGATTATGACAGTTTTTTGTCAAAAGGAATTTTGAGCACATGTAATCAGGAGCAATGTGATTCATGGCTTTGAAAACTAATATGGCATCGTTTTTAATGAGTAAATTATTCATTGAATATTCCCTCTCTTTCCCAAGAAAGGTACGGACACATTTTAATCGTTTTTCTAGTTTTCCCAATCTACCTTGGGTGGCACAAGCCCATGCCGAGGAGCAGTAGTTGAAATATGGCATGACAAGTGCATTAATTAAAAGGTTTTTTGTGTGAGGTGTTAAACAGGATGCAATGGTTCTAATTTTAGAATATTTAATTAGTATTTTTCTATTTATGTCATTAATGTGCTCTTCCCATTGCATTTTTTGATCAAATGTTACCCCAAGATATTTAACTTTTTCGCTCCTCTTCAAAGGAATACCCATATAGTTGATAGTTTTGTTCTCAACTTTTTTTAATTGGCTGTGGTTGCCGAAAAAGATTGTTTCAGTTTTGTCCGTATTAATAGTCATTTTGTTATTACTCAGCCAGAGGCTCGACCTGGGAGACAAGGGTATCCAAGTTTTTATGGGACAAAATAATTATTGTATCATCTGCATATAGATGGTGGTAGTTTGAATTGATGACAGATTTTAAGTCATCAATATACAAAAGAAAGAGCAGGGGTCCCAACACAGATCCCTGCGGCACCCCAAAAGCGTCTTCATGAAGCAGATCTGATCCTGTGTCGTTTACAAGAGTCAGCTGCATTCAGCCCGTTAAGTAGGACTCAAACCAGTCAAAGGCAGCATCTCTGATGCCAAAACACCATAGTTTTTTTAACAAAATTTTATGATCAACAGTGTCAAAAGCTTTTTTAAGGTCAATGAGCACAGCACAAACAAAGTTATGTTGGTCGAGCTCAGTAAGAATAAAATCAGAGACATCGACTACTGCAGTTTCTGTGGAAAAGAGTTTTCGAAATCCGGACTGTCTGTCATTCAGGAAGTTGTGCTCAGAAATAAAATGAGACATATAGAACATGGTGAATACAAACGCTTTAGATAGTTGATATTTTTCACACTCATGATAAAATTTGCTGTTAATTTTTTTTGTATAAACGGGGCAAGCTGCCGTACATTATCTGGTTAGCGTTCGTAATCTTAAATAACTTCTTTGTCATTAATCTAAATTTTTGAAATTAAAATTATCAGTGTTGGGGAGCGTTCACATATTACGTAATCAAGTAGGTTAGTAAAATATCATTTTGCACTTAAAGAACGAACATAATCAGGGCAAGCCCGTTTATGTACAACACTTTTTATATTATTTGGCACTTATGGCGACAGTTAAAAATATTATTTGGCACTTATAGAACAAACTTAATCCGAGCAGGCCGTCTTATGTACAACAGTCTAATATTATTTGATAAAGTAGATACATAAAGGAAGCTAGCTACTACGGATGGCAGAAACCCATGTGATAGCAAAACAGCTAGTATTCCATGGTAACCTCTCCAAGATAAGAGTATAAAAGAATGAAAAAAAAAAAAACACAAAAAAAAAACACAAAAAGTTGTTGTACTATTGCTGCTGAATCGATTGTCCAAGTCACCACATCTGAGGCAAATAGAAGAGAGAGAAGTAGCCCAAGGAAGAAAAAAGAGAAAAGGAATTTGATAGGGATAGAATTTAATACACCTTTACGATAATTCGGGAAAACTAACACTCCATTGCAGCTTATTTTGCGATCGGAGGAGGTAAACATCACACTTTTATAAGAGTTTATTAAGGAGAAAACACGTTTTTTCGTGATAACTTTTCTTGCCCCGTTTTGTTTTTAATGAAAAGTACACATAAGTTGTATCTTATTATTATTAACGGTTCCTGAAAATTTGAAAGAAATTGATACGACGGAAGTTAAAAAACTGGAGAAAACACGCTTTCGTCTCTAACAAACTCTCATAAAAACACGATTTTTACCTCCTTTTTTCCGATATTGTAAAACGATGGAGAGCCGTAGGAACGCATGTACAATTGAATTATCGTAAAGGTGTATTGTACTTTTTTGTATATCACATTTGCAAACATTCCAGAACAATTATATGTTTGCGCAAAGGGAACAGTGTGATAGGTATTGACAAAAGTGGTTGGTTGGTGTGTTGCAGTTGCTGTGTGACCAAATTTTCCTACTAAGATTGTTAGAAATACTAATAGACTTGAGATGTTGCATTGTATTATTGCGAGACCCTGTCTATTATTTCCAAGAGGGGCCATGGCTTTTATGGGGAGTCCTGGAGTATTTAATGCTCTCTTTGAGCTACGCAAACTCAATTAGGGTCAGCGCTCTGCCAGACAACCGACGGCCCACCAGTGCCCACACACCAGTGCACCATCTCCCCAATTTCCCTCACATGGCTTGGGTTTGGCTGGCTATAATAGCTAGCATTGAAAATGTTACACAATGCTAATAATATCAAACACATATTATTCCAGGCGCAAGTCAGTGTTGTATGTTAAAAGTACAAAAAAGCGCAAGCAAAACAAGAACTTGCGTTCAAAATAATCTTTGACGAATAATTGACCGCCATCTTTTATTCTCAGAAGAAAAAATGCTGATGATGTTATTTTTAGTCTCACTCCCATTGTACCATGGAAAATTTGTTCGGCAAAATAACCGAAAATAATAAACAAACTTTTTCAAATTTTAAAAATGGCGGATGTTGTTCTGGATGATCTTTTGCTTTTGCAAAGTTATTTTTGTAAACCAGGTGAGTTTTCTGTTAACAGAAGCATGGAAAGTATAAAAACATCAGACGAAACAAATTTTATCATAACTTTAATGTTAGAAATCCAAAAAGATGATATTGTTGAAATTCAAGTTAATGTAACTTCGTTTGAACTACAGAAGTGTTTTGCTGCCAATGCAAATCATCTTTGTTTAAAGTCTACCACGGGATATATTTCAAGGACGATATTACAAAACTTTAAAGAAGTTGTTATGAATTATCAAAGGTTCCTATGCGATAACGAAGAACTTTCATTATTTAATTTATTAACATGGATACCAGATAAACTAAATAACTACATTAAAGAAAAAATTGAAAGGGGTAACAGTGAAACGAGTTGTTTTGAAAAGGAAACATTTAGTGCGGCTTTACTAAAAATTGACCATATACGATCACGTTCTAGATACTTAAAATTTATGAAGAATACATCTCAAAACCTGCAAATTGGTTTAGAACTAATTTATTATCAAACACAGATTTTTGTGATCGTCTTCGGTTTATCTTTATATGTAAAGGAATATATAAAACTTCAAAGGACAAGTTTGGTGGATGTTGATAGCAGTGGAAAACCTTGCAAAGAAAGAATGTTAAAAGTCGTTGAAATAAGACAGAGAAAAAATTTACCCTCATCATTTACTGGATTGAACTGCATGGAAGTAACTAATCTTGAAGAGCTTAGAAATAAGTTTAAGAATTTTTCGTTTTCGTATGCGGCGTAAAGTTTAAAGGCTACGCTTTCCTTCTAACTATATATATATAACTGTTCGATTTCCATAAGTTTATTTCGTTGATAAAAGAGGTAAGGAAAAAGTCTCATTTTAACTGGTACTTAAAAAATATATATATATAAAAATATATATTTGGGCAAGAATTTTATTAAAAATATTTACATTAATTTAAAACGTTGTTACTATCGCGAATTTTTGGGCAAGATTTAGAAACAAACAAACAAAAAGATGATATTTTGAGTTTCCAGATTCGTGAAAATTTTACCACTCGAAACACATTTTTAAGACTTAAAATTAAAATCCGGGAAAATTAATGCGCGCAAAGTAATCGGTTAGTAGTATAGTAGGCTTGACTTAACGTCGTATGGTTAACCCAACGAACAGACAATATTATGAAACTGGTAATTTCGTGGAATTCTTCCGTTAGTGGAACGATGCATCTTCCTACTTTGTTAAAAACTGGAAAAAATGAGAAATTTTGAATCAAAACTTGCTATTAATAAATGCTATATGTAAAAATCAAAAAACAGCATTCGTTTAAAAAGTTGCACGAGACAGTTGCTGATCGTAACTTTATGACCATACTTTGACAGTCGAGTCTGAGCTACCTGACACCATGTATTCACCATTTCGATCGAACAATACCGTCTGTACGGCATCGTCATGAGAAGAAAGAGGCGTGATGTGACCTGTACTGATCTCGTATATCTTGGCAACGCCATCATTCGAGGCAGCAGCTACTACTGATGAACCTGGATCAAACGCCATTCGATTAACAGGATGAGGGCCCATGTCGATAGTTGTCGAGACAGACGAGTTTCTGATATCCCAAAGTTTGACAACGCCATACGCATCGCAAGAAGCTAACGAGTCTCCCTAAAAAAGCGATTGATAAGAGATACCCCTTTGAAGCACACTGGTACACATTAAAGCGCTTTGCTTTAACGTAAAACTTAATGCAACCCTAATACACAAATTCACCATGCGTTAACAGAAGAATTGTTTGCAATACGCAGAATTTAATATCAACTTTTGCATTTATATATTTTTTAAAAGTATATTTATTAAAATGCGGAAACAATTGTTAAAAAGACGTTCCCACGTACATTAGATGCCCCACTATTCTTCGTATGACCCAATTGAAACGTGAATTATTGTAGCAAAAAAAACATCTAATTAAAACGCCACTATTTACACATTGCAAAATCGACGGCACGAAGCACCAACGTAAAAGCATCAACTGCAGAATCTTTCTGACTTACTTGCGCATTAAACGTAACATGATTAATTGAATGCACGTGACCATACAAAGTTTGAGCCGACAAGCCCGTTCGAGCATCCCATATAGCGATAGTTTTGTCAGCCGAGCACGTGCATAACGTGTTGGAAAACGGTAGGAATTCAATGCTATTTACAGAATCAGTGTGACCACGAAGTGTGCTTCGACAACGTAAGCTAAAAACAAAAAAGCATGAATAAGGAATCTAAATGATAATGGAGAGAAAGATGGAAGAGTAAAAGTATGTATTTAAAAAGGAATTTGAAAAATGCGGAATTAAGGATTGCTGAAGACAGAATCAAAAAATACAAAAACACTAAAACAAATGAAGTATCTTCGCATAGCTATAGTTTTGCTTGTACCGCCTGCGTAGATTTTTTTTACAAGATTTAATAACAAAATTTTAGTCTTAAAGTCTGAAAATCTTCTTTTTTAACATTTTTTTCTTTCTTACATGTAGATAAGAAGGAAATTGAGTGCAATTTAAGTCTGTTCCTTTACCTGTTGAGATCCCATATTTTTGAAGTACCATCCATCGCACACGTTGCAACAAAATCTCCACCACTGTGCCAACTACATCCCCACACAGGATGGGTGTGGCCATCAAATGAAACAACGCATCGCTCTTCGGCGAAATCCCATATTTTCACTGTCGTATCGCCAGATGTTGTTACCAGTTTTGTACCCCTTAATAAAAATATTGATCATTGGCATTTAATATAGAAAAACCTAAAATGCGAATATACGTCCGACCCTTAAGGAAGAAATTTTAGTGGCTGTATCATTACAATTCGAGAAATTAATTTTCTCATTTTATGCCGTTAAGAAAAGGCTTTTCTTTGAAAAATATTTAATAACATTTTTATGCTATCGCGGAAATTAATACCCCCGAATTGCATTTTTTTTGATCCACGAAAATATCTTTCCGCGCAAATTAGCACCATTAATTATATACCATCATATATTCCCAAACAGATTAAAATGATAAGTTGGCAAATATTTATAATATCACGCTTGAATGATTGCAAAATGTTTCGTTTTGAACTTGCATACATACTCGCTGCCAGTGTCATAACGTCAAAAATTAATCACCCTTAAAGGACTACTTTAAGGGAAGAAAAGTTTGCACAAGAAAAGATTGTGGAATTAAAGATTGCGAATTATGGTTGAAAAAATCGTAAATTGCGATTTGAAAATTTCTTTCCATGCAAATAATTGAGGGGTTTCCTTCATATAGCAAAACAACGACAAAAGTAACTCGCCTTTTTCTTGGAAATCGCTAAAATTAGATTGCACATTTTATTTCTTTTCTTGTAATTGGAACAAATTCGCAATCATTTAATTCCGCAATCTTTTCTTGTGCAAACTTTATTTCTGCAATAATATCTTTCCTAAGGTACACCCCAACATAAAACAAATCATATTAAAGCCTTACAGAGGGTTAAAGTCACAATCTGACAACCAGTCTGTGTGTCCTTCACCTGTCATCACAATGTCACCCCTAAAAAAATAAAGAAAAATAAAATAAAGAAAATTGTAAGCAACATATAGTAATATTATATTCAAGGTTATATATAAAGAAAATCAGAACTCAAATTTGGTTAAAACGTTTATTCGATCTGAAAATGTTAATCTTGTCGGAATTTATTCCCGACCAATCATTTTTGCTTTCTGATATGATAATCTTATTTTATTGAGCCAATGTTAGACACCTCGCGAACGTACTGCTTAAAACTCTTACCATTGGGTAAAATATATATGAAAGTATATATCAGCGAAATTCTTCTCCAAAAAAGGTAGTAAGACTAAAATCCCTGACCACGGTTGCTTAATTAGGCTAAAAATTTGCGAAAGCCGTCATTCCTTAACAACAAGACAACAATAAGAACAATTATTAAATCGAGGTTGACTAATATTTATATGAGGTTTCTTACAGCGGTAAGCGTTTACCACGACACTTGTTCATGAAATATTTAGCAGGACATCTTAACCAAGAGACAAAAAAAAAAGAAAAAACACAAAAAAATATTTTTATTAAAAAAATTGTAAAATATTTTAAATAATAAACTTTAGCATAAAAAATAAGAAATGATTTGTCATTGATTTTTAATTACCCAAAAATTTTTTAACAAATGCTACAATTTTCCCTAAATAAATCTTGCCATTTGTTCGGCCAAAATAATAAAATTCTCGCAAATATTACCGCTATCTCCATTAAAGATTTATTTGCGAAAAAGCTTTGTTTATTAAAATACTTAACGCATTTTTCAACTTGTCATAAACAACAAAGAATATACATACTCTGGAAGAGACCACAGTTTCCATGTTTTATCATCACTTACTGTGGCTAAAATCTGCTTTTTTGGATGCAACGCAAACCTAAATGAAACATACAGGAATCACCCATCAATACGTATAATATGAAAAATATGTAAAGAAAGCAGTCAAACTATTTCTTCATGTTGACGCGATATATTTGGTATACACCATACTATCCCATCATAAGTCCTGGGCGCTGGCGGCTACATCTAAATTTATTAACAACTGAAGGTTTTCTACGTAAAAAAACGATACGAAGATTCAATACGACCGCGCGGTACTTTGCGATATTGTTTACGATTTCCGAAAGTTTGTGTTATTAACATAAGAGAATCAGATTATTCGGAGATGCGAAGTAAGGTATCATTTCCAGCTTTACACACAGATCAAAGCTTATAACAACTTACCCACTCAAAGCTAAAGAATGTGCTTCGATCGTGTTTGTCAATCTATACCCACCACTTCGTGTAAGATGAACACAAGGTATTCGTTGCTTGGACAAAAAGGGATTAACACCCTTGTCTGGAGGGAATTCCGAATCCTAAAAGAAAAATTTTAATTTTCCACTTCATAACACTTATTGTGAGATAACAAAACAGCAAGTTGTAATGATGGAAATGGTTTGCAATGAGTTTTTTGTTAACCCTCTAGCGCTATATATAAAGTACAAGATCTACCTTTTTACAAGGATAATTGAACTAAACAGTCATCTCTAAACATTACATTACGAACACCTACTGACAGTTAGTTTCAACACACATAGAACATACCTGAAGCATGCTAAAGTTCAACACACATCAATAAAAGTACACAAAACAGAGTTCTCGATCAAATTTTAAGTTTAAGTAGAACTTATTTTTGCAAATAAAAGTCAAAATTGTAAAAATCGTGGTTACTCTTAGGAGTCGTTTGCTTCAGTGGAGTCGGTTATCAGAAAGATCTCTACAAAACTAGTATAATGACAAATTTAGGAAGTGAGAACATGATTTTAGGGTCAAAGTTTTTATTCCGATAAGATGTACAACAAGGGCAAGTGAACGTACAAACCATAAAAATTAGATACCTTGGCGTTCTTCTGAGAAATCTCAACCTTTTCTCCTTGGGAAGACTTTTCACTTGATAGTATATTTTCAGAAGATTTTCCTTTAAAAGATACATTTTAGTAAGGGTTATATGAAACTGTTTAAAACACACTTTGATATTCTTGAAACTCAACATACCTTTGGCACATTCGAAACTGACTAATTGCACCGATTGAAGGCCTTCGATCTGAAATAAATTATAAATAACATTTCATTATCGAAAATGCGACCCCCACACATCTTCGACCAAGCCTAGAGAAAAATCAACTTCGTTTCCAGTACCTGCGCAACAGCACGATCCCGTTCTAACTTGGTCAGCATTTTCTCCTTCATGGCAGCCTAAAAAATGACAGTAGCGCGTTTAGGAGCACACTGGGTGGAGTTTACACAATCAAGTTCAGTAACTTTTGAAAAACTTCGTTCATGAAACTTAGGTATATAAAGCAATATAATAGAAATCCTTAGCGCAAAAAAATTTTCTTGTGACGTCATCGTTAAAAACATAAGTAGTGTCAGAAAAATTTAGAGCGTATTCATTAAACTTCTGTAAAAAAAATTCAAATCAAAAATAATATAAATATATAGTGCGTTGGACTAATGATTTACCTCGTATTTGTATCTCAGTGCTTTTAAAGTTGGTTCGTATGATTGATAATGCTGTCTCAACCTAAAGACAATGTCTTATACTGATACAAAAAACTAAAGTCAGGACATGTCTCTGAATTTACTTGCTCTTCAACAGAGGATATCTTTTAGCACTGGACAATAAAATTCAAGAGTTGTCATACACTTAAATGCGATACAACCACATTGGCCTTTTTGAGGCCGCTTGAAACCGACAGCGTGAATAGGGCACACCGTCCTGTAAAATTGTTTGGTTAATCTCATAGCTATAACGTTTTGACTGGATAACATTTCAAAATTAATTAATTCCAAACATAAAACATTGTATACCATATTTTATCTTTTTTCTAAGGTTATAAGTGATTGTTTTTGCCTATCAATCACTTATATTTTTAAAAACACTTTTGTTTATAGTCAGGAACATCTCATATATTGAAAAAAATTTTCAGAACTTTTTTACATTTTTGTGAGGAATTTCTTCAAATAATATCATACTGACTAATACAGGTTTTGTTCCAAGTGTGTAGACTGGGTGTAAAGATATCAAATTTTACACATCAGAATAGAGGTTATGGACCAAAATATTAGGGCCAATAATGTTACCGTTTGATGTCATTATAAATGTTAATATTAGAATACATCTCACATCAATAGGAATATTATGACTTATTGTTACTTCATTTACTGCTAAATTTGATTTCATAAAGTACACAATCAGGTAACATATATTTCAAACAACAATATCGAATTACGGATAGTCCTAAGATTTGAATATTTGGGTGGGACCGAAAGATTGACCGATGTGACCGCGCGACACGCTAGAAGAAAATTTTGTTTTTCTTACAAGTGACTGCTAGTAAAAAATAATAAAAGTCATAAAATTTCAGCAGGGTGCAAGAAAAACTTTGGAAATGGCGACCAAATAGATTTGGTTAATGCACATTGTGAACACTGCCGGTATGAATAAGCTTAAGAGATGACCATGGATACTCAATAAAATAACCCTGGAAAAAACCCTTGGTAATTTCAAGGCATATTTTTGACAATTACAGCAGCTTGAAGTTGTCAAAGAACCCAATATTCACTACTGTTGTTTCCCTCACGTTGTGTTGTGAGTGCTTAAACAGTTAGTGTGAATGAACAAGATGTGGAGGATCATACCTTTTGATGTCTGTAATTAGTTGATCTTTCTCTTGTACAACTCTTTTATGATGCATTCTATGATGATCGCGTTCTCTTCTTAGTTTAAGGTGTGTATCTTTTGCTCGCCTGTTAACAAACCATAAACGAAAGATAAAAAATTTGTCTCACATGTTAAAAAAGTCAGTTTCATGGACTGACTCTAAAACAAATTAACATATCACAGTGGCCTGATACGTTAAAACCCATTACATTAGGCAATAGACTCAAACCTCGACCATGATTAAAAACGATTTTGCATTAGAATTGGATTGAAGTCTTAAGTTGTTTTCTAAACCATTGACTTTTGTAGCACAGAATACATTGTTGCCCGCTAAGTTGTGACCCTTATTGGTAACAATAGGAGCTAAATAGTTGTCTTGGATAAACCTTTAAGAATAATAAAATGTGTAGATATGTGGTGCATTGTAGGTATACATACTGCGCAGCATCTTGAAATCTTTTCACATCTTTCTTTAAAGAACTAATTTCATCGTGCAACTGTTGATTTCTAAACGCAAATCATATACATCATGTTTACCAGGTTGGTAAATCAAAATGTAGAGAGACCTCGTAAAAACATACCTTATATAACAATCAGCAACACCATTCGAATCGTTTTGCTTCAAAAGACCTTTTTTCTTTATTTCTTCCCTGAAAAAGAAAAAAAAGATTTTAAATAACTCTTTGAAGCAGCTCGTTACCATTGATTATCCGTCATTTTTATTTTTATCGCTTTTAATTTTCCAGTATACCTGATATCTGTTTTAATAGATTATAGTAACCACATAACTATCATCTAATTGATACGTTGACATTGTTGTTAATTTTTTTCTATTTATTTACTACTATTTACTATTGTTAAATAATTTACACTGGATTGCCTAGTAAATTTTTGTTGTACGAAAGGCCCTGTTAAATTATAAAAAGCATGTTGACCCACTAAAATAGATGTTACATAGAAATGGAAAGTGATTTTATTGTAAAACTAATGCTGCAGGTACTTCTTCATTTCATGGTGACGCACATTTCTACCATTTCCAGCACTTCTTCCTTCACTTTTTTAGTAAAATTATTGCTCTTCAGTTTTCCTTATAGTTCTCAACGTCGTGACCAAAACCTTGACTGATTAACTTTTCCTCTAGCAATTATCCAAACAAACACGCCCGAGAATTTAAACTTGTTTTAGAACTTGTTGAAAAAAAGATTTCCAAGAAAAAAAAGAAGAAGTCTTCTTCTTTTTTTTCTTGGATATAGACACAGTATATCTGAATATGTTTGAAATATGTCTTTGTAGTAAGTACGAATATTCCAGAAAGACTACACTAAAGAAAAGACAGTAATATTTTTTTTGCTCAAGACACGGTGGGGATTGAGTTGGATTTTTTACAAGAGATTTTCACTTGTGTTCTGTACTTCAACCCACTGTCAAATGTCATTTGTTCTTTAAAAAGCATTAAATATATTTTTGGTTTTGTAAGTTCTATTGGGAGCCAACCAAATCTTATGACGTCAGGCATGTTTTACAAGTTATTCAAACAAATAATATAGCACTGTCCTTTAGAAGTCTTTTTGGTTGATTTGCTATAATTAAGAAAAATTACCGTACCTAGCATTGAGCCGTTTGTATATGTTGATGAGATAAACTAACTAGCTGTTATGATAAAACTTGTCTGATGGCAGCTGATTAACACATATAGGTTGATACTGTGTAACAGATTCTGCATGATAGCAAAAACTTCTTTTTTAGCAAGAATTCTCACAGAGAATATTAAACAGGATATTAAATAAACAGCAAAACACAAAACAACAACACAAAAATCTCATCATAAGGCGAACATCTCTAAACTCAGGAAAATTCTTAACGAATGTAATATAAAGTAAACTATTGCAGACAACAAACCTCTGCACTGGTACTTGTGACCTTTACACATATTAAGAGCTTCCTAAACGGCTCCTAACACAGGTTAATTTTTCTTTTGACAGTACCCACTTGGAATAATTAGGTTAACATGAGCTGGGGTTAATCTTATTGTTTATAAATTTGAAAGAAACAAAATAAAAAACACACACAATTACATAAGTACCGGACTCACAAAAGCCCCTATTAGAGAAGATGTCTTTTGCGAATATAAAATTACCCCAAGTTGCCATCCACTCACTTTTATCAGACCCCCTTCTTCGAGAATTCAATAAATTACATCTTCACACCTTCTGTAACATTTTTTTAAATTCTTCGCTTTTTTCTTTACATTATTTTTTTTTTAACTTCTGTTTTGTTTTCTAATTTCCTTTTTCTTCTTCTATGATTTTCATCATATTTTTTTGCTCATTTTTTTTCATTTTTCATTTCTTCCATTGTATTTCGTTGCATCTTCTGTGCGTTTTATACTTATTTTCAATATTTTTAATCATGTCGCGATGTACTAAGGCTAAAACTGCTACCAGCAAGAAAGTTAAACAAGGAGAGACCTAATATAACAGACCTTACAAGGACATGGGAAGATGGAAATGGCAGGGTGGTTGACATTACAGTTAATTGATTGAATATCATACTCCGATGGAAAGCAACTCAGGAGAGGAAGAGATTTCCACAAAAAGCTGGTAACGTTGTTCTGACAATAAAAGACAGTGAAAGGGTAAGCGGTAGACAAAAATCTAACAAATCCATTCGGGTTTACATTGCATTTCCATACTTCTCATTGCATTTCTTTGCTTTTCATCGCATTCCTTCACTTTACATAGTATTTCTTTGACTGACATTACATTTCTTCGCTTTTTGTTGCATTTCTTTGTTTTACATAGCATTTCTTCGCTTTACATAGCATTTCTCAGCTTTAGATAGCATTTCTTCGCTTTACATTGCATTTCTTCCCTTTTCATTGCATTTCTTCACTTTTCATTGCATTTCTTTGCTTTTCATTGCATTTCTTCACATTACATTGCATTTCTTTGCTTTATATAGCATTTCTTCGCTTTACATAGCATTTCTTCGCTTCACATATAGCATTTCTTCGCTTTTCATTGCATTTCTTCGCTTTACATTGCATCTCTTCATTTTACATTGCATTTCTTCCCTTTTTATTGCATTTCTTCACTTTTCATTGCATTTCTTCGCTTTACATAGCATTTCTTCGCTTTTCATTGCATTTCTTCACATTACATTGCATTTCTTTGCTTTATATAGCATTTCTTCAATTTTCATTGCATTTCTTGCCTTTTCTTTGCATTTCTTTACTGTTCATTGCATTTCTTTACTTTACATTGCATTTCTTTACTTTACATTGCATTTCCTTGCTCCACATTGCATTTCTTCACTTTACACTGCATTTCTTCGCTTTTTATCGCATTTCTTTACTTTACATTGCATTTTTTTGCTTTAGATAGCATTTCTTCGCTTTACATTGCATTTCTTCCCTTTTTATTGCATTTCTTCACTTTTCATTGCATAACTTTGCTTTTCTTTGCATTTCTTCACATTAAATTGTATTTCTTTGCTTTATATAGCATTTCTTCAATTTACATTGCATTTCTTCCCTTTTTATTGCATTTCTTCACTTTTCATTGCATTTCTTTGCTTTTTATTGCATTTCTTCACTTTACATTGCATATCTTCGCTTTTTATTGCATTTCTTTACTTTACATTGCATTTCTTCGCTATATATCCATTTTTTCGTTTTTTATTCCATTTCTTCGCTTTTCATCGCATTCCTTCACTTTATGATGCATTTCTTTGCTGGTCATTGCATTTCTTCACTTTACATTGTATTTCTTTGCTTCACATTGCATCTCTTCGCTTTTCATTGCATTTCTTCGCTTTACATAGCATTTCTTTGCTTTTTATTGCATTTTTCTGCTGTTCCTTGTATTTCTTCACTTTTCATTGTATCTTTTCACTTTTTATCGATTTCTTCGCCTTTCATGCATTTCTTTGTTCTATATAGCATTTCTTCGCTTTTCATTGCATTTCTTCACTTTACATTGCATTTCTTCGCTTTATATGGCATTTCTTCGCCTTTCATGCATTTCTTTGCTTTATATTGTATCCCTTTGCTTTTTATTACTTCTCATTGTATTTCTTCGCTTTAATTTGCATTTCTTCGCTTTACATTGCAATTCCTCGCTTTTCTTTGCATTTCTTCGCTATTCCTGCATTTGTTCGCTTTACATAGCATTTCTCCGCTTTACATTACATTTCTTCGCCTTTCATTGCATTTCTTTATTTTACATAGCATTTCTTTGCTTTACATAGCATTTATTTGCTTTAGATAGCATTCCTTCGCTATTCATTGCATTTCCTTGCTTCACATTGCATTTCTTCACTTTACACTGCATTTCTTCGCTTTTTATCGCATTTCTTTACTTTACATTGCATTTCTTTGCTTTAGATAGCATTTCTTCGCCTTACATTGCATTTCTTCCCTTTTTATTGCATTTCTTCACTTTTCATTGCATATCTTTGCTTTTCTGTGCATTTCTTCACATTTAATTGCATTTCTTGGCTTTATATAGCATTTCTTCAATTTACATTGCATTTCTTCCCTTTTTATTGCATTTCTTCACTTTACATTGCATATCTTCGCTTTTTATTGCATTTCTTTACTTTACATTGCATTTCTTTGCTATATATCCATTTTTTCGTTTTTTATTCCATTTCTTCGCTTTTCATCGCATTCCTTCACTTTATGATGCATTTCTTTGCTGGTCATTGCATTTCTTCACTTTACATTGTATTTCTTTGCTTCACATTGCATCTCTTTTCATTGCATTTCTTCGCTCTACATAGCATTTCTTTGCTTTTTATTGCATTTTTCTGCTGTTCTTTGTATTTCTTCACTTTTCATTGTACCTCTTCACTCTTTATCGATTTCTTCGCCTTTCATGCATTTCTTTGTTCTATATAGCATTTCTTCCCTTTTTATTGCATTTCTTCACTTTTCATTGCTTTTCTTTGCTTTTCTTTGCATTTCTTCACATTAAATTGCATTTCTTTGCTTTATATAGCATTTCTTCAATTTACATTGCATTTCTTCCCTTTTTATTGCATTTCTTCACTTTTCATTGCATTTCTTCCCTTTTTATTGCATTTCTTCACTTTTCATTGCATTTCTTCGCTTTATATGGCATTTCTTCGCCTTTCATGCATTTCTTTGCTTTATATTGTATCCCTTTGCTTTTTATTACTTCTCATTGCATTTCTTCGCTTTAATTTGCATTTCTTCGCTTTACATTGCAATTCCTCGCTTTACATAGCATTTCTCCGCTTTACATTACATTTCTTCGCCTTTCATTGCATTTCTTTATTTTACATAGCATTTCTTTGCTTTACATAGCATTTATTTGCTTTATATAGCATTCCTTCGCTATTCATTGCATTTCCTTGCTTCACATTGCATTTCTTCACTTTACACTGTATTTCTTCGCTTTTTATCGCATTTCTTTACTTTACATTGCATTTCTTTGCTTTACATTGCATTTCTTCCCTTTTTTTTGCATTTCTTCACTATTCATTGCATATCTTTGCTTTTCTGTGCATTTCTTCGCCTTTCATGCATTTCTTTGTTCTATATAGCATTTCTTCCCTTTTTATTGCATTTCTTCACTTTTCATTGCGCATCTTTGCTTTTCTTTGCATTTCTTCACATTAAATTGCATTTCTTTGCTTTATATAGCATTTCTTCAATTTACATTGCATTTCTTCCCTTTTTATTGCATTTCTTCACTTTTCATTGCATTTCTTCCCTTTTTATTGCATTTCTTCACTTTTCATTGCATTTCTTCGCTTTATATGGCATTTCTTCGCCTTTCATGCATTTCTTTGCTTTATATTGTATCCCTTTGCTTTTTATTACTTCTCATTGCATTTCTTCGCTTTAATTTGCATTTCTTCGCTTTACATTGCAATTCCTCGCTTTTCTTTGCATTACTTCGCTATTCCTGCATTTGTTCGCTTTAAATAGCATTTGTTCGCTTTACATAGCATTTCTTAGCTTTATGATGCATTTCTTTGCTGGTCATTGCATTTCTTCACTTTACATTGTATTTCTTTGCTTGACATTACATTTCTTCGCCTTTCATTGCATTTCTTTGTTTTACATAGCATTTCTTTGCTTTACATAACATTTCTTTGCTTTAGATAGCATTCCTTCGCTATTCATTGCATTTCCTTGCTTCACATTGCATTTCTTCACTTTACACTGTATTTCTTCGCTTTTTATCGCATTTGTTTACTTTACATTGCATTTCTTTGCTTTACATTGCATTTCTTCACATTTAATTGCATTTCTTTGCTTTATATAGCATTTCTTCAATTTACATTGCATTTCTTCCCTTTTTATTGCATTTCTTCACTTTTCATTGCATTTCTTTGCTTTTTATTGCATTTCTTCACTTTACATTGCATATCTTCGCTTTTTATTGCATTTCTTTACTTTACATTGCATTTCTTCGCTATATATCCATTTTTTCGTTTTTATTCCATTTCTTCGCTTTTCATCGCATTCCTTCACTTTATGATGCATTTCTTTGCTGGTCATTGCATTTCTTCACTTTACATTGTATTTCTTTGCTTCACATTGCATCTCTTCGCTTTTCATTGCATTTCTTCGCTTTACATAGCATTTCTTTGCTTTTTATTGCATTTTTCTGCTGTTCTTTGTATCTCTTCACTTTTCATTGTACCTCTTCACTTTTTATCGATTTCTTCGCCTTTCATGCATTTCTTTGTTCTTTATAGCATTTCTTCCCTTTTTATTGCATTTCTTCACTTTTCATTGCGTATCTTTGCTTTTCTTTGCATTTCTTCACATTAAATTGCATTTCTTTGCTTTATATAGCATTTCTTCAATTTACATTGCATTTCTTCCCTTTTTATTGCATTTCTTCACTTTTCATTGCATTTCTTCGCTTTACATAGCATTTCTTTGCTTTTTATTGCATTTTTCTGCTGTTCTTTGTATCTCTTCACTTTTCATTGTACCTCTTCACTTTTTATCGATTTCTTCGCCTTTCATGCATTTCTTTGTTCTTTATAGCATTTCTTCCCTTTTTATTGCATTTCTTCACTTTTCATTGCGTATCTTTGCTTTTCTTTGCATTTCTTCACATTAAATTGCATTTCTTTGCTTTATATAGCATTTCTTCAATTTACATTGCATTTCTTCCCTTTTTATTGCATTTCTTCACTTTTCATTGCATTTCTTCCCTTTTTATTGCATTTCTTCACTTTTCATTGCATTTCTTCGCTTTATATGGCATTTCTTCGCCTTTCATGCATTTCTTTGCTTTATATTGTATCCCTTTGCTTTTTATTACTTCTCATTGCATTTCTTCGGTTTAATTAGCATTTCTTCGCTTTACATTGCAATTCCTCGCTTTTCTTTGCATTACTTCGCTATTCCTGCATTTCTTCGCTTTACATAGCATTTCTTCACTTTACATAGCATTTCTTCGCTTCACATGTAGCATTTCTTCACTTTTCATTGCATTTCTTCGCTTTACATTGCATTTCTTCCCTTTTTATTGCATTTCTTCCCTTTTTATTGCATTTCTTCACTTTTCATTGCATTTCTTCGCTTTACATAGCATTTATTTTGTATAGATTACATTTCTTCGCTTTACATTGTATTTCTTTGCTTGACATTACACTTCTTCGCCTTTCATTGCATTTCTTTGTTTTACATAGCATTTCTTCGCTTTACATAGCATTTGTTTGCTTTTCATCGCATTGCTTCGCTTTACATAGCATTTATTTTGTTTAGATTACATTTCTTCACTTTACATTGTATTTCTTTGCTTGACATTACATTTCTTCGCCTTTCATTGCATTTCCTTGTTTTACATAGCATTTCTTCGCTTTTCATAGCATTTCTTCGCTTTACATAGCATTTCTTCGCTTTTCATCGCATTGCTTCGCTTTACATAGCATTTATTTTGTTTAGATTACATTTCTTCACTTTACATTGTATTTCTTTGCTTGACATTACATTTCTTCGCCTTTCATTGCATTTCTTTGTTTTACATAGCATTTCTTCGCTTTACATAGCATTTCTTTGCTTTAGATAGCATTCCTTCGCTTTTCATTGCATTTCTTTGCTTTACATAGCATTTCTTCGCTTTTCATTGCATTTCTTCACATTACATTGCATTTCTTTGCTTTATATAGCATTTCTTCAATTTACATTGCATTTCTTGCCTTTTTATTGCATTTCTTCACTTTTTATTGCATTTCTTGCCTTTTCATTGCATTTCTCTGCTGTTCATTGCATTTCTTTACTGTTCATTGCATTTCTTTACTTTACATTGCATTTCTTCGCTATTCCTGCATTTCTTCGCTTTACATAGCATTTCTTCGCTTTACATTGCATTTCTTTGTTTACATTGCATTTCTTCGCTTTTTATTGCATTTCTTCGCTATTAAAGCATTTCTTCGCTTTTCATTGCATTTCTTCGCTTTTTATTGCATTTCTTCGCTTTACATAGCATTTATTTTCTTTTATAACTTATTTCTTTTCTTTACTTGCATTTCTTCACCTTAAATTGCATTTCTTCACCTTCCATTGTATTTCTTAGCTTTAGATTTTAATTCTTTGCTTTTCATTGCTTTTCATTTTGTCTTTGATTTTTATTGCACTTCTTTGCCTTACATTACATTTCGTAGTTGAACCCTAACCCTAAGCTTATCGAGTTAGATGATTTTTTCCATTAAACCCAAGTGCTGGCCATGCATTGTTTCACAATTGAAGGAGTTGAGCACCGCGAAACAAAAATTTAATGTGAATATGTCGAATTTAATCGGTTAGGAGTTGAGCATGTGTGTTTTGTCTAGTAGGCATAATGTTAGTAAGTAGAGGATCCAAATATGTTCTCTGTTTTCCTAAGGAAAGAGCAGCTTTTTTAACGAATTTGATTACAAAGAATCTGGGATGTGTTGTAAAAATATGATTAAGTTCTTGGAAATATTTACTTCAAAGTAGTCTACATATCATTTGTCTATTAATTAATCCAGCAATTTCATATTGCTTTTATTCGTTTTTATTTTTAATTTCTATTATTTTCTTTCAATCTTATTTACGTTGCTTTTATTTATGTTATCTGCAAAATCAATCATTTTATTGTTATCTTCTTTATGCATGTTTTATTGACGTTGTTTGCAATTTCCTTTATTTTATTTTCATCTTCTTTACATTTCTTTTATTCGTGTTGATTGCAATTTCCACCATTTTGTTCTGATATTGTTTATATTCCTTTCATTCAATTTGCTCGTAATTTCGATAAGTTTCTTTTCATATTCTTTACATTGCTTTCATTCATTATGTCTGCAATTTTCTTCATTTTCTTTTCATTTTCTTCTTTATATTATCTTTTTTCGTGTTGTTTGCAATTTCTATCATTTTCTTTTCATTTTCTTTTCATCTCCTTTATATTTCTTTTATTCACATTTTTGCAATTTCTATCATTTTCTTTTTTTATTTATGTTTGTTTCATTTATATTGCTTACGATTTCCTTTATTTTCTTTTGATCTTCTTTATATTTCTTTTATTCATGTTGTTTGCAATTTCCATCATTTTCATTTGATCTGATTTATAATATTTTCTTTTTCTTTGGAATGTTATTGCAGTTTCTTTCCATGCTGTTGGCAGTTGATCTATATGTCATTAAATTTTGTATGCATTTTCTTTCATTCCCTCATGTTAAATTTATTTCTTCTTCGTTTTTTTTTTTTTTTTTGCCTTATTTCTTTTTTCCCATCTCATTTTGTTTGCAAATTTTCAAGATTACTTGATTGCTTGCTTCCAATTTCTCTGTTTATTTCGTTCATTTTCTTTGCATTTCTTTTATTTTCCTTCTCAATTTGATTCCATGTTGTTTGCAATGCCCATATTAATTTTGATTTAAACGAAACAAGTCTTGTTTATTTGTATATTTTTTATATGTTTAGCATTATACAACACATAACACTGAAAAAATACAGATAGTGGCTCAAAGGGCTAATAGAACATTTTTCTAGAAAGGATTATTTTACCATTCAGTTTGAAAACAGTCAAAGGTTTTCTTCATATCCATTCTTGCAAGAAAATTTTGAATGAAATCTTCCACCACTTCAGCCTGAATAATCAATGTCATTAGGAGTACAAGTTATATTACACATGTTCTTTACAAACAACCAAAAAGAGTAAAAAAACAGAGGCCAAACTATACCGCATCAATTTAAAAACATTTGGTGGATCAAAATTGGAACAATTAGTTTAAATTACGGAGCAGGTTGAAATTATAAATGAGTTGTTCTATGATATGGTGCATTCTATAAAATGAATGCAAGACGTAAAACCTGCTTGTTTGCATGTAGTAATTTTTAAAAAAATAAATTAGTTTTTTTGTGGATGTTAGTTTATGAATTGCGAAGAAAAATTGATTTTTGAAGCTAATATAAATATTAAAACTTATAAAAGGTGTGTTTGATTATCTTTAGGACGTGTATCTCTAACTATAGGTTACTTTGTGGCTTTGTTAAATGTATTATAGCAAAGTTGTTTATAACGTTATGTTGCTTTGTGAAGAAACTTACCTTTGGATCAACATTATCTTCATTGTGCAACTAAAACATAATTAATTTATACTTATCAATAATTTTGAATATTCTTAGGGTGTTATTCTTAGAAAAAACAAATTTGACTGCATTTTTGCAATTAAAACTTAGAGAATATGCAAAATCTCCAAGGTTTACTTTTACTGTGTATAGCATTGTTAAGCAAAGTTGTTGGAAATTGATCCTGGTCTTAGAGCAAGTCAAAATAATATAAATAATGAAATAATCTCTGCTATTTTTCTTTTACTTTAATATGCAAGAAACTTAAATAAAATATATACCTCTTCTGAACCAGTAGTTTCCTTTTCATTAGATGTTCGAAAGGCAGTTTCGAAATCTTCATCCCCTTCGTTATCTAAACAATTTTATTCTTTTATAGCTAAAAAAAACTGGACAAAAGAATACTTATATTACAGCCATTTGTTTATTAATACAATTATGATTATTCTATTAAATCTGCTATAGAGTATTTAAGATTTGAAAGATGTTGTTCAATGTGTGTTTATGTTGGCTTAGTTTCCGAATGAACAAAATAATCCTGGGTAAAAAGGTGTAATTCAAATTAAACAAATAAGAAATCAAAGTTGCTCCATTCACATCAATTTTTGCCAATACTTTGAGCTTCAAGATTAATTTAGTATTATTGAAATTTGTTTTTCAGCAGACTGAAAAAGTGATTTACCAGACACGTAATCTGTAGCAACCTCCTCATATTTGAAGTCATCATCACTATCTGGTTCAATTGATGCATCTATCAAGAAAAAACAAAACAGAAAAAGTCAATACATTATGATCTTAAATACATTATGATATTACCATACATACATTCTGATATTGTGATATATTATGATATTAAAGATGTATTTTCAGTTTCTCAACAAACAGTCAGGGAAATCCTCTTAATTCAGCTGTTTTTGCTCAATCAGCAAAATTTTAAAGTTTTGTGTTTCTTTGTTTTCAAAGTCTGAGGCTTCCTTTTTTGCAGGCCTAATTTTTCAGCGAGTACTGAAGATGAAAAAACAAGGGAAAACTGAGATAAAAAAGGTCTCGAATCCGTTGACCCTTTCAAGGATATCGATCCTTTGCTGCCAGCTTCTAATGCAGATGATCAACCGAATTTGAGTCCTCTTTCCAGCCTTACGTATGAACAATTGAAAGTTCCTTACACCTTACAAAGTGAAATAGTAGTAGTGGATGTAACGGATGAAGAATCAGCTTTTTTTGAACTCAATTAAAATTTTGTTTTGTTTTTTTATCAGCCGTTTTTATTCTACCTGACGTTATAGTTATGTTGATAGAGCTTTGAACTAAAATGCAAAACTACATTTTGTCTCAGTCGGTGTAGAAATGACCGGTGTAACGAGGGTCGATGAGACAGTGCCATTCGGCCCCGAACTCTTTTGACAACTTATTTTACTTTCTTCAAAAAATTGCTACTATGACCTCATCCGTGAAATTAAGTCCCTGCGAAATGCTAAAATTTCGCGGATGAGCTAAACCGAGAAATTTAATCCGCGTGAAAATTTATCCCATTAAAGTAGGATGTATGATACAGTCTAATTAGGCGTTTTACAGCTTAGTTAAGATGTACAAAACTTTGATCGTTGAAAACACACATTTAACTGAATTTTAGCATCCATCTAACTGAATAAATCCAATATTTACGTGCATATAAACATCTCCAATAAATTAGTTTTTTCGTAGCACCACGGAGATCCGCTAAATTTGAAATTTTAAAAATGGCCGTCTAAACTGGCTGTATCATGCGACGTGACATCCTAACTAGGATGCAGTACAGCTTAAATAGACTATCGTCACGATGAACCATTGTTTCTATTCCATATCTTTTGAACCCGGGGTGCTGGAAATACCATTCTATTTTTATAGTGTATATAGTGGTCAAACTGACAATGAAATAGCTGCAGCGGTAATTCTGCTAAAATTTACATTTTTCGATAAATCGGTGAAAAACTTTTTCTACCTCCTAATTTAGATGTATATGTCCCTAAGTAAGCTGTACAATACACAGCTTACTTAGGAGATCTCCAAATTAAGCTATACAGCTTAATTAAGAGGATTTCCCTGACTGACAAACACCAATTCTTAGATATTTATATTTTAGTGTGGTAATGTTTAAGAGGCTAGTGCAAAAAAAAAATAGGTACGCTTCGCCTAACAGAGGTGCTTTGAAAACACAACACGTTGAAAGACTGTAAGTGCATTTAATATCTAACCTTATAAATGCTCTATGATTGAGCTGAGACGGTCTGTTTTATCATTTTTTTGTGTTACACGTATGGAATCGCACTTGGATGCTCCACCTTGTTGACCCGGCGCTAGGCTATGTGACTTGACATTGGATGTTAATGGTATAAACAGTTTTATAGATGACTTGCTATAAGCTTTGATTACATTTTTTTCAGCAGGCAAATAGTTTTTTAACCAATCAGATCTTCTAAAAAGAATTATTAGCCAATTGAATTGCCTTATTTTGCCTGCCAAAAAAATAAAAACAAAAAAATTATCAAGATAGCAAGTCATCTATACAAATGGAGACTCATTACCTTTGCTTGAAAATGTGTTTAGCTAGCGCTAGCAGGGAAAGGGTAAGTTGCCTGCGCTCAGTAGGCTGGCTGGGGTGCTGCAGCATCCAGAGCAGAGCAATCATTTTTCCACAAAAAGCATAACGGTTGTAGCTATACTAGCTAAGTTAAAAGAAAATTTCGCAATTTCAATACCTTCTAAAAAGAAAAGATCCTCTTTTATGTGAGAGTTATCCATCGTTAAGTATTCGCGGTTAGGTTAGTTAATTGACATTTTACTAATTTCAATGACCTGTCCAGCTAATCTACCATTTTCATATTTCGAATATTAAACTGTTTCCATGGAAATTTCATAAAACTCCCAGGATCAATCTAAAGCAAGGTAGATGTTATTTGATTATTGTGGTTTAACATACTAACTTTAAACACTTTCTTTGTGTTCGTGCGACCAAGGCAAACAACAGTAATGGCGGATATGTTGCGGGGATGCGATTTGTTTTTTCTTGAATGTTGAATCTTTATAGATGAAATTAACTTTTATCATCTATAGCATCTTCATCTTTTTTCCTGCCATGCAAATGCCAGAAGAGCCGAGAGAGCTTAAACCTGAAAATGTAAACTAAAATAAACTCATACATGAGGCAGCAATGACAGTACGGGATCCCCTGCTGTTTACCAGAGGGTGGACAGACCCCAGACAAATACCCCGGCGTTTGGGGTTTGCTGGGGTTATTTTTGGATTAAAAAGACCTCTTACCCCAGACATTCCGATAGATTCTTGTTCTTGGGGGGCTGTCTGGAGTAATTATTGCACCACAGAATGATAAAAGGACTCGGCTACTCGGCATATTTATTTGTGATCATTTAAACAACTGCTGTGTATGGTGTCACACATGTTTGGGAGCCGAAAAAAGGGTAATGAACCTTGCCATGTGGCTTCCATCCATCACAACACTTGTGTGTAATTAGCATTAAAGTTACTCTGAAGTCATCTAAAAATTTGAAATAAATACTGAACCTAGCTAATTTTTTCATATTAAGCTCTCTACACTCGCGCTAACTGTTGATCACAATTTTTTTTATACTATAGAAGTCACGTTTCGTTGATTGGACATGTATACAGTGCCGATCGCGAGTAAAGCTACACATTTTCGAGAGTAAGAGTACAAAAATTAAGAGTGCGAGTAATTCACTCCTGAGTACAACGCGAGTACAACTAAAATGATATTACTCGCATTTATGTTAATCATACTCTCAATTATTAATTATATTTTTACTCGCAAGTGTACTCACGTAAGTACAGTTTTTAAGGTCAACGTAATATGCGTGTGAACACATTTAATTTTTTTGGGAGAGATATTAAATTGTAACCTTTAAAAAACTTAAGTTAAAAAAATTAAACTTTTTTTGCGAGAGATATTAAATTGTAAACTTTTTTAAATAGTGAAAAAGACTGTGTTGTTTAGAAAGTAAAACAAATTTATTGTGGCATAAAAAACTGAGAGAGAGAGAGAGAGAGATAAAACCGAAAATCAAATTCCCATTAATGACTTCTGTTTTTGTACTCCTGAGTATAGTTAAAGTAAGGGATAAAAAAGCCGAAAATCGAATTTCGTATTTAATGACTTTTTGTTGCTTAGATCTTAAAACATCCCCACAAAAACAAAAAGATAACAAGCTTTGTGACGTCCTGTTTCTACGGCAATATTTTAAAATTATACAGATTGTTGTCTGAGTTATAAAGCAATGTTTGTTGAAAAATATTCAGAAAGCAAAGTCTGTATGTGGCAATTGATCACCATAACTTTAATTAGATATCATGCTGACTCTGTGCTTGCGAAAGAACATGCTGGAAGTGATTTCACATAACAAAAGTAGCGAAAGCATTTAAAAAAAAAGAGACGGAAAAGTTGAACTTTAAATTTATTTTTTAATTTTTTTTAATTTAAAAGACCAACTAAATTAAAAAAAAAATTAAATGGTGAATTAAAATTAATGTCTTATGTTTTTCTTTAATATAACTCGCGAGTAACATGATATATTTTTTTACAGATTCACTCGCGAGTAGTTTAATTATTGCGTACTCTCTTTATTAAAAAGATTACTCTCATTTATTTTACTCGCACTCGCATTGTACTCTCACTATTATACTCGCATTTATTTGTACTCGTACTCTCAAAGATGTGTAGCTTTACTCGCGATCGACACTGTAGCTATGTTTTTTATTTATAGACTAGTCGATAAGGTCCGTGGAAAAATCCACTTAGGCAGAAGACCAATGGTAAAATAGGTTGTTGTAGATGTTTTGCTGACGACAGCAGTGTATATATGCAAAAAAACAGGCGAAATTTAGTTCATCTGTTGCCTGTAATGTGTGGAGGTTGAAAAGCTGATCAAAATGATGTATATGATCATCATATGTTTTTGACGAACACCTATAAGAAGATAAAGGGTTTAGAAATTTTGCTGATGTCAGCGATGGCCCTTCAAAACACCAAAATTTTTTTTTAGAAATTTATATACCTGTTGCCTTTATCGTATAGATCTTGAAACGCTGATCAAGAAAATGTATTGGATCGTGTACTTTTGACAAACGGTTGAGGAGATATTAGGGTTTGAAGGTTTTTTGTTGACGTCATCAACCTGTCCACTCCGAAATGGATTTGGGGACCCAGGTTTGGGAAAATTACCCAAATTGGTCCTAGGTGGTTCCTAGTTACCCACACGGTGAAAACTCATTGACGTCACCACCTCATTTCCATGTTATTTGGCCTCAAAGTTTTAAGTGCACTGTAATGGCTTCATTAATTTAATATAGGATATTGACGTCGCGCTGTAACATCATAAAATTTAACATTACCTTTTTCGGCAACATCAAAGGAAAATAAACACATCCACTTTGCCTGTTATAGACACACAGACACACACAGTCTCCGTATTATTATAAGAGATACAAGATTTTAATCATGCCTTGTTGGCTAATTTATTAGTCCATTTCCTCATTCTTAGCACTATTTCCCCCCCCCCCACCACCAGCAAGGTTTTTTTTCCATTCAGCCTAATTTTGCCAATGTAAAATTAGAATTAAAATGAAATCACCAGAAAAGCACCGAAATGCCTCGGCAAACTCCATACTCTGGGGTATGAGTCTAGGATCTGTCCAACCTCGTCAGTCAGCAACTGGGGTAATTTTTCACGACCATACAATCGAGTGATCTGCATGAGTGGTATTTTTCACGACCTCTATCTACCTGATTGTGTGTCTTGTGCTTCACCTGACTGAGGTACAAAATTTTATTCTAAAGATATCTATATTTTATTCTAAAGATATCAATATTTTATTCTGAAGATATCAATATTTCTATACTACAGTACTGGAAAAAGGTTGTTTAACGCGGACTCCCTCGATACGCGATGTACCGCGTTTATAGTAATAAGAAACAATTAAAATAAATTGTCGCGATCTATCGAGAATCTAGTATCGTGACAAAACCCGTCGCGATGGTAGGTGATAATGAGAATAAAAAGAAAGTTTTTTCTAATGAGAATAGAGAGAAAGTTTTTTTTATTTAAAACACATCTCTGCTTTATCTTTTTTTTTATTTTAAATAGGTGTATATATATTATAAGAAAATTTTTAACTTTCGTATTTATTAAAGTAATTCTAGCGCATTACTTTTTCAACGTATTTTTTTTCTAACGCTGCTTTTCGTTCTTAAATTTTTAAAATGCGATCTAACGAAGCTTTTATATCGCCGTTCTTCGTTCTTAAACTTTTAAAACGCGATCTAAAACAGCATTTCTATTGCCGCTTTTTTTTCTTAAACTTTTAAAACGCGATCTAAGAAAGCATTTCTATCGCCGCTTTTCGTTTATAAACTTTTAAAATGCCATCTTAAAAAACATTTCTATCGCCGCTTTTCGTTCTTAAACTTTTAAAATTCGATCTAAAAAAACATTTCTATCGCCGCATTTCGTTCTTAAGCTTTTAAAATGCGATCTAAAAAAACTTTTCTATCGCCGTTCTTCGTTCTTAAATTTTTAAAATGCGATCTAACGAAGCTTTTCTATCGCCGTTCTTCGT